>JAPMOS010000367.1:0-23219 GCA_027972325.1 Paratrimastix pyriformis | reverse complement strand
TATGGATGGATTTGTGTTGGAGTGCAGGCGGAGCTGGTCAGAGCGAGGATGGGAAGAATAGAGGGGGCTGGCGTCATGGAGCCTGGGTACTGTGGGATAACTAATTCCACCGGCCATCGTTGCTATATCACTGCTGCAATTCAAGCAGCAGAAGTGATAGTTGATAGTGGTTTGAGGCTTTGATACTATTCGAAAGGGAGGATTGATTGGTCGACTCAGAATAAGGTTTGAGGATGTTGCTTGTAAATTTGATGAATACCATGACGGCGAGGCTGGGGAAGCACTTATAAAGATGCTGGACATATATGCTGGGGAGGAGGACGACAGTAGGCCTGGCTAGGATGGATCGTTGTCTGGGATCTCAAGCTGGGGGTAGGGTGCTGTGGTGGAGCATCCTAGGGTGCTAGAGAGTGTGTCTTCAAGCAGCCTGGGCAGGGGAATCGGATGAGTGAGATGATAAACGAATTGGAAAAGATTGAGCGGATTGAAGTGAATTGTCCCATTTGTGAGAAAAATACAAGTCATGAAAGATCTAGCATGATTGTGGAGGCGGAGGATTTTGTTTTGATTGAGGTTGTTCGCAATAAGTATGTAGGTCAAGGGGCGTGGAAGTTGTGGCGGATGAGATAAGAATTGGTGGGGAAAGGTATCTTCCGGTTGCCTTCATGAGCTTCTTAGGTAGGAGGAAAGGGAAACCTCGACATTGGGTTTGTCAAAGAAGATTGAGGGGGAGTGAATGGACTCATTATGTGCCCCAACAACAAGAGAGGAGATGGGACAAGGGGATATTTTTGTTTATTCGAAAATGGTATGTCATGTACGAAAATGGAGAAATCATTTTGTGGGCCGGCGGAAGAGTGGGCCTGAATGCGAGTGCAAGTGTCGCTTTTGGGGGGAAGGGTCTCGAAAAATTAGAGGTTGGGAGAAGCGAAGGAAGAACATAGTTAGTAGGGGATGATCCAGCAAGGGAGAAATGAGGGTTGGAATAAGCCCCTTCAAGGACTGAAGAAGGGCAAAGAGTTTTGTACTAAAAAACGGGGTCGGCGGCTAGACGCTGATACGAAGAAGGCAATAATGAATGAAATGATGGCGGAGAGAATTGTGGGGGTGACGGAAAGAGTGAAGATAGAGAAAACGGCCCTCGTGATGGGGCTGGAGGAAAAAGAGGGAATTTATTTCGGGTAATGTCTTGGAATTGCCGGGGATTAGGAATGCTCGAGAAGAGGCAAAACGTGAAAATGATACGAAGATAGTGGGCGGACGTGATTATGCTCCAAGAAACAAAGCTTCACGTTGTGAAGACGTCGCTTTTGCTCGGAGTTTTGTTTCTTATGGAGCATGCGTTCGGAATGCAAACGGAAAGGGTGGTGGAAGAAAGAATTGGAAGGTGGTGGAGAATGAATGTGAGGGATAATGGATGTAAATATGTATTATCCGGTAGATAGCAGTGAAGCTGAGATGAAAAGGAAGGTGGAGTTTGAGGGAAAAGGATTATCGGTAAATTAAAGGAGGAGGGAGAGGTCATTGTGTTGGGATGGACGGGAATGCAATGGTGAAGGAAGTGCAGAGGCTGAAGGGTTAGATCTCGTGGATTTAAGCGCGCTGGTTGGCCTTGAGGAGGCTGTAACAAGAAGGAAGTGAGAGAAGGAGTGGTGCATGAAAATAAAATTGACGCGGTGTTGGGTTGTGAAGAAGTAGCTGGAGCTGTTCATTAAAATGCAGATCTTCAGGAATGAAGAGGTGGAGTGGAATGCATTGTCGGATCACCTATTTTTGTGGATTTTAGGAAAATTGCCAGAGGATACCGGCAATCGGTTGAAATTGAAAAGATCAAGTTACCTGGAGGTAGATCAGAAAGGAATGAGGAGACGGGGCGACAGATTGAAGAATATCAAGATAGAATGAAAATAACCCGAAGGACTTTGGGGAATTGGCGAAAATGATGACGATGGAGGCAAGAGTTCAGCCTCGGAGCCTCGGCGAACGAGTAATCAATCTCGACGACCTTCATCTTCCCAAACCCCAGGAAAATAGACATCACGTCAGGCAACGCAAAAGCGGCACTGACCACAAATAGAAAGAAATTCCATGTCAGCTGACACGGATAGTGTACCCTGCCCTTTGCGTTTCGCACGCTTCAAGACGCATCCCTATTGGGCAAAGAATGGATCAAGCAGATCAACAAGCAACACCACAACAACAGACCCAGCAGCAACAGGGGCCCGCCCTTGACCCTGAACATCCGGCCAACCCTGGCCCCCAAACCCAACCTCCTGACCCTGAAGGCGACACTGGAGCGGAGGGTGACAGCTCTCTGTTGGGTGCAACAAATCCTGAAGAAAAGAAGGTGAAAGCGATCAAGATCAAGAGGAAGTCGGACAATACTACTTCGATACTCTCCAACAGATCTATTTCAAACCAACGGCCAAGTTACCGGACATCTTTGCGAAGGAGGCCCCTACAAAAGGTGGTGACTCCTCCAACCTTACCAGAAAGAGAAGCACAGACTTTGCAGATGCTGGGGCTGCAATTCAATCGTCTTCAACACGAAGCACCGACACAAGAGGAATTCGCTCGCGTTGTTCACGTCGGCCGCGCGTTTCCCAACTTTCGAGACCAAGGCAAGGCCGATCCTGCAGTTGCACCACCAGTGAGTGCCTTACGCCTCATTGATCCAGACCTGCGGATGGATGAGCTACAAAGGGGGGGGCTGTGCTCATGACTAGTCTCCGTATTCACCCGACATTCAAAGAATAATAATAATAAAATAAAACTGAAAATAGTCCACATCACCCCGTCGTTTCGAGTCGAATCCAATCCAAAATGGGATGGGAAGGGTGGGGAACTAACATATAAGTAGGAAAAAGTCAGCAAAGAAGGAAAGACCACGGAAAGGACCGCGAGGTTGAGGTGAGAAGACCTACCACGCGAAAATCCAGCACGAAGTTAAGAAGAAGAGAGGAAAAAAGCCAGAACGAGGTCACAAAAGGAAAAACCACCTCCAATGGCTTAGCGGCGCGGCCGCTGGAACTTCTGCTGCCGCTGCGGCGCAGGAGTGGAGGCCGCTGGAGGCGCCCCCGCAGCAGGCCCGGGCCGGGAGAAACCGCCCCTGAAGCGCGCGAACCGGTAAGGACGGCCAGAGAAACCAGAAGAGGGCTGGTGCTGGCCGCCGGAAGAGAAGCCGGACGCAGGAGCCGAGCCGCGACCACGCTGGAAGAAACCGCGTTGGTGCTTGCGGCCCGCCAGGGAGGGGACGCCCAAGTTGGCCGCCTTGAACAGAGCCGCGGCCGCCTTGTTGCCCGCGATGCGCTCTGCGGGGAAAGACAAAGGGCCAGGCACGAGGAAGACAAAGGAAAAAGGGACAGCGAAGAGAGGGAAACAAAGTGAAAGATGAGACCTCCCGGTGCTCATAGCACCCCGAGATCATCGAACTTGACCGCACTACTCCCATGGAGTTGCGTGCGAAAACTATCAGCCTTGGTGTCAGCAAAATACACGACAACAAGGCTGGAGCCAAAGAGGACCTGGTCGACATCACATTGCGGTGGAGGGTGGGAGCGATGAGCACAGCCCCCCTTTGTAGCTCATCCATCTTCCGTCCAAAGTAGGAAGAATGAGAGCTACTCATCGGTAAGGGGGGCTGTGCTCATGACAATTGAAAGGAAATGCCGACCTGGGTCCTCATTCTATTCTCGATCGAGCCCGGCAGCATCTGCCGGCCCGAAAACTGCCGAAGCCAAAGCCTTTGCAGTGCCAACCGACTGGTGGAGATAATGTTTGGTGAGTGTCGCACCCTTGCGCGACCACCGAAACTGTGCAGACACAGCCAGCCCGTCAAGCCCAGTCGACGCTGCCTTCGAGGCCGCAGCGGCCCTGACAGAGTGCGGGCCCCACTCTTTGCCCAAAGCCTGCGGCCAGCATCAGCCGCTTGTTGCCAAGACAACAACCATGTTGTTGTGCATTTTTCCCCATTCTTGAGCTTCCACATCAGAGCTGGGGTGCACCGCTCTGGACGGCGGTCATTCAATTCAATCACCGCGCAGTGAAAACAGAGCAGTGGGTCAGCCTCGTTTCCTCCCATTTTTTGCATGACCCATTCCTTCTTTCTCCTTTCCTTGGGCAGGACTTTGAGTTCGCACATGTGGTCGCCATCAATGAGGCGAAGGTCCTCCAACCGTGCGGTGTTGAGGTCCGCCGCTCTCAGTCCGAGGGCCTCGCCCAACAGGACAATTTTTCCCAGAAGGTCGCGATGGTCCAGCTTGGAATTTGTCCCAAGTGATCTGAGATGGCGCCAGATGAGGTCCGTGTCGAAGGTTCCCTTCCTGACTGACACTGGCTTTGTCTTCTCCATCCCCGTCAAAACGGCCTTCACTGTGGCTGAGGTGCCTGGATCAGGCCTCCCGTGGAGGAGGAAGTAGCGAGCAATGGCGGATCTCTTTTCATCGCGGTGCTGGGCGCCCATTTCTTGCTACCTTCCGCGAGGAAGTTTGCCAGGTCTGTGTCCGTCGCTTGCAAGATCTCCCGCTCATTTTTTCCCAAGTAGGCAGCAAACTGGGCAACGGCCGTATCGTAGTTTCTCTGAGTCTTGCTCTCGACCGAGTGAGCGATGAGCTGCCGGGCTGCCTCACTCAGTTGGTGGGGGGGTGAGTCCTCTCCCACGAGGTCAATAACGACAGGTCCAGCTGATGGAGCTTCCCCCACGTCTGCCTCGCTGTCGCGACCCTCGCCAGCTCCCCGCTGACATGAATCACTCTGCTCTGCCATCTGGGTGGCCCCACTGGGGTCTGGTTCCGGGTGCGGCCCGGGAGGAAGAGGCAGTCCACCCGAGGGAGCGCCAGGGGGGGTGAGATCTGCATCCCCTGGGCCATTGGCCACCATGGGGCCGTGTCCCACTCTGGTATCAGGACTAATGCTTCCCCTCTCTGATCCCGTAGAGCTGCCAGCACCCTCCCGATCATGGAGAAGGGCGGATTGAGCCACAAGGGCAGCCCCCGGAGGGGCTGGTGGAAGAAGTCCACTCCCGAGCAACCCGGCTCGAGGACCCAACTCCACCACCTTGGCAACAGGTGGTTGCGCGCTGAGGCGAAGCCGTCCACCATGGGGCGGAAGCGCAGGTTCGTGACCAGCTGGAAGATCGCCGGATTGAGCATCCAATCCTCGCGCTCGACCTCTCTGGAGAGCTGGTCCGCCACTCCGTTGTCTTCCCCGGGAAGATACTCTGGGAGGAGAGTGATGTCCCACTGCTGACAGAGGTTGTGCAGTTTCTGGGTGCCCTCGGTCATGTCCACGCTCTTCCCCTTCCACTTCCCCACGCAGGCAACAACTACCTTGTTGTCCGAGCGCCACTGGACCGTCTGGCCCTGCAAGTGGCTGTGGAGGAGAGCTACCGCCCTGATGCCCGCCTCCAGCTCGAGGCGATTCACCGAGGAGAATGTCTGCGTCTCCAGGAAGTCCTTCTCCCAGATTTCCCGTGCGTGGATCGGTTGCGGGGGTGGCCTGCCCGCCTGCGGGGGATGGAGACTGCGCAGCGTCGCGCCCCATGCGTAGGCGCTTGCGTCGGTGGTCAGCTCCCACGCTGGGGGTACTGCCCTCCAGCACTGCTGACACTGGTCCTGGGGCACCATGGCCCACCAGTGGAGATCCGCTTTGGCTGCCTCGTCGAGGGTGGCCATGCCCTCCCAGCCGTGTGACCACACCGCACGTGACTTCACTCGGTCCAATCCCCTGGTGTGCAGGTGAGCGGCCTCGACGGCCGGGCGGAGCGAGGACAACTTGCCGATGATGCGGGCCAGTGCCCTGACGAGCAGTCTGTCCTTTTTTATGAGGTTCCGACACTCCTGTCTGATCCCCTCCATCTTCTCCACGGGGACCCGCACTGTCTGCGTCCTGGAGTCCAGCTGGAATCCCAAGAACTCGACGACCTGTGATGGGTTGGGGTCTGTCTTCTCCCAGTTCACAGTTAACCCCAGCTGGTGGAGGAAATACATCGCTGCTATCGTGTCCCTGCGTGCCTTCTGTGGGGACTGGGCCATGAAGAGGAGGTCGTCCAGGTAGAAGACTACCTGGACGCCTGCTGCCCGCATCACTCTCACCGCCTGTTTGATCAGTTTGGTGAACGAGCGTGGGGCCACTGAGAGGCCGAACGGGAGTGCCGTCCACTGGAGTTCCTCCCTCCCAGCTGAAACACAGGTACGGGATGAGGTGTGGTGCCACTCCCATGTGCAGGTAAGCGTTCGAAAGATCGACTTTCGTGAAGAACGTGCCCTGAGGGGCTAGTGGAAGGCTGTCCCCAGCCCCTCCATCTTGAAATGGGGCAATCGATCCGCCTGTTTAGTGCGGACAAGTCGATCACCACCCTCCATTTCAAGGAATGGGGCTTGGGGACGCCGAAGATCGGACTCTCCCACAACAATTTGGTACCACACTCCTGCACTGCCCCGAGCGTTCCATACTCGCTCAAGACTGCCGAGACCTCCCTCTGCTCTCTGGTCCAAAATAGTGGACTCCGGCGAGCCAGCTGCTGGTCCCCGTTTCCAGTGTCCTTCCAGAACCTGCTATAAGAGGGGCTCGGCTTTCTGGGCTCTGCAGTGGTGCGGTGCATCCCACCGTTTTCTGGGAGTTCTGGGGCTCCTCGGTCTTGCTGGTTTGGCCCATTCTCGGGCGGCGCGACGGGATGCGCACTGGCGCAATCGGTGGGTCCCCAACCAATGCCAGGTCAGACCCTCTTCCACCCAACTCTTCACCTCGAGTGGTAGTGGTAGGCTCAGCCAACGTGAGCGGTGTGGTTCGCGGTTCACTCGGCCCGCCAGAGGGCCCACCAATGGCGATCGCCTTTGAAATGAGGTCTGGATTTGTTTCACTGTGAGGTTTTTCATTTCTCCCCACTGGAAAAATTCTAGGTCATGGACCTCCAAGACTTGGGTCTTTGCGGACTGGGCCTCACGGCCATTCTCGGCTTCAGCGAATGCAATTGCGGCTTGCCTCTGTTCACTCTCTGCTGGTTCGGTTCGAGGTTTTTTATGCACTTCTGGTACATGGTCTGTGCTTTTGCTTTCGGTTTCCACCGACACCGAGGCACCGGTCGCTGATGCAGATGCAATTGCCTGCTGTCTTGCGGTAGCTTCGCGGAGAACCGTGCCAGCCTGGAACTTGTGGACAAACAAGACGCTGACACTTCGCTGACTCGCCATGCAATAGTGGCCCCCGAGGTGATCACCAGTCGGGACCGGGACAGACCCTTGATCTCGACAGGACCGAAGAGGTCCTCGGAGACCTCGTTGAGAGCCGCGGCAGCTCCCTGGTCCGCCTCGGATTCGTCCTCGTTCTCCTCATCACCACCACCAGACTTGGGCTTGAGGCCCTTGACGGCCAGCAGCTCTTGGCGGCCGGCGGCCCCCTTGGCGGAGGGCATGGGCCAGGAGGGCCGCAGCGTCGAGGTGGGGCTCCATGGCGGCTCTCCGGGCCTCGAGCTGCTCCGTCAGCATGACCAACCCGAGCTGGACGGCCTTGAGGGCGGCCTTCAGCTGGTCGGCGTTCAGCTGCGTGTCCTCGGACTCGGAGCCGAAGATCCCCACGTAGCCAGGCCAAGGCCCTGGAGGTGAGCTGGACCGTGTCCAACATGGACACCAGGCGGCCGTCAGCTGCCATAAGGTCTGTGGGGGCCCCGCGTGCGTGCATGGCACTCTTGGGTGGGGCGTTGAGCACCTTGGGCTTCCCAAGAAGCTTAAGAGGAGGGAAGCGCTTGAGGATGGCCTTCACATAGGCCTTCTCCGGGTCTCGGAGGGCGTGGTGTTGCTGGGCCAGGAAACTCTCAGGGACGAGGTCCCTGAGGAACGCGCTGCAGCTCAGCGTCAACACCCGAGCCCAGGCAGGCCAGCGGGTCGGCCTCTTGACGGCGCGCCTCTTCAAAGGACAAGACTTCCGGATGGGCCGGGTCAAGCGGGTGCTCGAAGGCATCCGGCGAGGCCCAGAAGGCGGCTGCCAAGGTCGGCGTGGGAAGGAACTGGTCCTTGGAAGGAGCCGACTCTGCCGCCGCTGGTGCTTGTTGTTGTTGTTCTTGTTGTTGATCTTGTTGTTGCATAGTAACGAGTAATGCTTGGTTGTCTTGAAACCAATAAAAAGTGGTAACGCAAAATTTTTGCTTTTCTCAGTCGGGTTCGACGAAGAAACGACGGGGTGATGTGGACTATTTTCAGTTTTATTTTATTATTATTATTCTTTGAATGTCGGGTGAATACGGAGACTAGTCATGAGCACAGCCCCCTTACCGATGAGTAGCTCATTCTTCCTACTTTGGACGGAAGAAGGCGGCGACTCAACGGGACAGTGCGCTGGCTCGGGCTACAGCAGGGTGTTCTCCGCTATGCGCCCTCTACAGACTCTGGTGGCACTCGCCAACCTTTCGACGGCATCATCGCCGTCTGAGCTCTCATTCGAGGCCGCTCGAAACCTTGGCATCCTGGCTCTGGATGCCCTCAAGGAAACGACGAGGACCCTTAGCGACCTCCGCCGGAGCGAGTGGCGCCCACTGTGCCGGCTGGAGGACGGGACGAAGATGCCCGAGGCCTGCATCATCGAGGCCGAGCTGGAGGCTTTGAACAAAGCCACGACGGCCACCGAGGCCAGGAAAAAGCCACTAAACCCGGGTCTGCCCATGGCCTCCTCTGCCACACTGGGTGGACACGGGCACTCCCAAAACACCAAGTCAAACAGCACGGACTACCTCTGGGTTATTCCAAAGTCAAGACGGCGCAAGAAAACCCACTTTCTGTCCCCAGAATTTTGTCTGCCCTCGGGTCCTCCGTTGGCGCACGCTCGACCAACCTCGTTGGCCTTATCATCACAGAGCCCACAACCAACTGGGGTCACAGAAGGCTCATTGGCATTCAATTGGGTGCAGCCCTCCTTTTCCTCGCTCCGTGGCGTTGTCTTGCCAAGAGACACGTTACAATCAACAAGAAGAAAAGGTGAAGGGTCTGCTGCTCACCAACTCGCACCGCACAATGCTGAAATACTCGATACTCATCAGTCTTTGGTCCGGGAAGCCAGTCCTTGTGGTGTTCCACTCGGCACAACCGTGGCTAAACTGGAAACAACTTCTGCACCAGTTCCACCGGCACCGGACGTATCAGCACCGGTGATCACACCCTCGCAGGCGTCGTCGCCAGCACTCGGAGAGGCAGTCTGTATGAGCCCTACCGCACAGTCACTCTCACACTCAGAGCAGGACAAGGCAACAAAGCCCGTGGGGCAGTCGGGGCGGGCCTGGGGTCCAGTCCAGGCTCTGACGGGTCGATGGAGGAACATCACCCAGGGAGACTCGCGGCATGGGAACACTACCCACCGGAACCCTCCGCGCGAGGACATTACCCCAGGTGAGGCAGGCACTCACCGGAGAGACCCCCGAAGAGGGCAGCACACGGTGCTGACGGAAGGACATGCGGAGGCGATCTCGTCGGGCAAACCTGAAACCCTCATGGAGGTCTGCGAGGTTGGGGACTCGGAACAGCAACTCACACCCCAGGTTAGCGTCGTCACCTCAGCGGGGCGAGCGTCACCCAAGGAGGTCCCGAACGTGGGGCTACACAGAGACCGGCGAGAAGGATCCGCCGACCTTGGGCGAGGGGTTTGTGAACCCGAGACGGACCGATACACAGTCAGAGGCGGTCACACTCCCCAATGCGGGGACACGCGGGAGGTCTGCGAGGCAGGGTCCCGGAAACACCCACTCACACGTTCCGCTAGCGTTGGCGGTGAAGCTCATGCACCTCAGTGGCGGAGGCAGCGACTCGCGTCCCCACCACCCCCCTCCGGTACGGGTGCGGGGGGTGGGGGGGACCAGGCGCCCCTGGGGGTGGCGCCGATAAAAGTAACCCCCAAAACGGCCAGATCAAATGGCAGGGCAAGACCTACCTGGCCCGGGAGTGGGACCAGAGCAAGGGAGGGCGGCAGCAGTCTGTCCAGCACACCTGCACCACCCTTCATGCACTCCCTCACCCTCCGCCCCGTCTTGTTCCCGCTCTCCCCACAACCCCGTCACGGGACCGGAGGAGGGTGCCAAGTCCCGGGAGGGCAGGCACCCAACTCGGGAACCCACTCACCCCTCAGGGGGAAACTCTGCCCTCACCCCATAACACGGCCCAAGGGGCTCAGCTCGGGGAGGGACAGTCCCAACCCCTGGGGGAGGGACCCCTTCCTTCTCGGACTGGACCCTCAATGGGACCGGGAGCAGGCCAAACTGCGGCTGCTGGCACAGCACCCACCTCGGGGACCACTGGCAGGCAGGCTGGCTCGGCACCGGGAGGTGGTTGGCCCTCAGACCACCTCGGGAAGTGGCACAGGTGGTATCGGAAGGGTTTCACATCCCGTTCAAGGGACCCCACCCAACCCGGGGACGTGGTCCCGGGACCCTACCACTTGGTGGGGAGGAGAAACTGGGCTTGGAGGCGGTGGTCCAGGAGTACCTTGGGATATCGGCACTGAAAACGATCCAGGGGGTCGGACAAAGGGATGAGATCTCCCATTTTGGGCGGCCCAAGCCCGGCGGGAAATGGAGGTTGATCCTGGACCTCACCGCCTTGAATCACTTCATCTTCTGCCCCTCCTTCAAAATGGAGGGTGGAAGACGGTGAGGGCCGTGGTGGAGCCCATGATGTGGGCCACCAAGATCGACTTGAAACATGCATACTTTCACATCCCGATCTTTCCACCTCACCGGAAATACCTGGGAGTCGAATGGGAGGGCACGGAATATCGCTTCCAAGCCCTCCCATTCGGCCTGAATGTGGCTCCCAGAATCTTTACAAAGACCATGAGAGTGGCAATCAAGGAAGCTCGGAGACACGGCATCTTGGTAGTCCACTACATCGACGACCTCCTGGTGTTGGGCAGGTCACCACAGGAGACCAAGCTGCATACACTGGCACTCGTCACCTTCTCTCACTCGGGTTCGAGATCAGCTGGGACAAAACCCAAGTGGAACCAGTTCAAATGCTGGAGTTCCTGGGGTTTGTCCTCGACACTCGAGCGATGACACTCTCACTCCCACCCGAGAAGGCACAGAAGGTGAGAGAGATGGCGCACAACACCCAACAGTGCACCACCATCAAAGCCAAATCATTGGCAGCGGTGATCGGGTTCATGTCGTCATGCAGGGAGACGATTCGCCCGGCCTGCTTGTACCTGCGCAACCTGAACATCGACCTGTCCACGGCGATCAAGGCGCAGGGGGGATGGCACGCACTGGTGACCCTTTCGGAGGAGTCACACAGGGACTTGGAGTGGTGGGAACATGCACAGTACCCCACCAGCACCCCACTTCGGACCCCACCAGCAGAGCTGATCCTGACCACGGATGCAGCCGAGATGGGCTGGGGGGCAGTGCTGAGGACTCCGGCACAGAGCATCGAGCAGGGCATCCCAGCACACGAGTTGTGGAGAGTGACGGACCTGCAGGAGATCAGTTCAATAAACCCGCTCGAATTGGAAGCGGGCATCAGGTCACTCCACCTGTTCCGGGAACAGGTCACGGGCAAGTCCGTACTTTGGTTCTCGGACAATTCGTCTGTCGTGTGGTCAGTCGGCAGACTCAAGTCACAGAGCCAGCAGCTCAACACCCGGTTGAGAAAACTCTGGGAGTTCTGCCAGACACACCAGATCACCCTCACCACAGAGCACATTCACGGCACCGACAACGTGAGAGCGGACAGGCTCTCGCGGTGGGTCGACGCCGAAGATTACCAGCTCCACCCAGCCCTCTTCAGGGCGGTGGTGAAGCTCAGGACGAAGCCGACGGTGGACGCCTTTGCATCGGCGCGAAACCACCTGTGCCCACGGTTCTGGTCCTTGGTCAAGGAACCGGGAGCGGCGGGAGTGGACTTCTTCCGGCAGAACCTAGCCTCAGAAGTGCCGTGGATAAACCCACCGTTCTCGCTCATCCTCAGAGTCTTGGAACGGTTGAGGGAGCAGCGGGGGAGGCTCTTCTCCTCACCCCGGTGTGGACATCGGCACCGTGGTGGCCAGTGATGCTGCACATGGCAGTGGCACCACCCCTGACCCTACCACGGCAGGAGAACACATTCCTGGCAGGCACGACACGCAACCTCAAGGGAATTGGGCCCCCACACTGGGAGTGTTGTGTGACACAGGTGTCGGGGACCCAGTCCGGCAAGCCAGGGCACACCTCGAGTGGGGTTGGCAGACACTCACCAATCCGGATCTCACCCTCGTCCAGAAGTTCCAGGACCGACAGCTGCACCCCATGGGTCCAGCCCGGATCTTCGACGACCCGGAGGCCTGGTGGGGAGCAACGAGCCCCTGATCCCACAGTTGGACAGGGAGCTGTAGACGTCGACGCAGACTCGGGAGAGGACATGACCTTAGCCGAGCTGGCAGCGTCTCTGCGCTCAAAGAGCACCACCACCCCACTCCCATGACGCACCACCCGGAGTCCTGTGTGACAAACCCCCGGGTCGGTCGGAAGCACCCACGAGCGGGGCCTGTGATGCCCAGAACGCCGCGGGGACACCCGTGGACGGAACTCTGTTCCGCCCGGGCAAGAAAGGTCCTGCCCCAGGACGCGCGACACCCACACCCACAGCCCGGAAAAGCTCTCAGATGAGGCTCCTGCTTGGGCCCCTAAGCATCCGGAGCTGTCGGCAGCGGCAGGTTATTTCATTCAGAGGTCATTGGCAGAGAAAACCTCGAAGAAATACTCACACATCATTCGCCGCTATGAAGAGTGGTGCGCGCTCAAAGACCTGGCTCCGATCACGGAGGCGACCGACCAGAATGAGGTCCAGATCGCCTCGTTCATTGCGGATGAGGCCATGGAGAGGGACCTCAGCTCGGGCTCGGCAGGGCACGTCGCTCAGCACTGTCCATGTACTTCACCATGAGTGGCCACCCTCTATCACCGGAAGGCAAACTGGTGAAACAAGTCGTCACCGGCATCGGGAAGGACAAACCGGCTGGGGGCAAAGACCTCGGTCCGATCTGGGACCTAGCAGACCTCTTGAAATTGCTCGAGGGGAATGGGCTGACAATGCGACCCTTGACCAAAATCGGCTCATTGGTAAAGTCGCCAGCTTGTTGGAGATCGCGGGGTTGAGGGTCATGGACACAACCTCGATCTCTTTTTCCGACTCACGCTTTGAGTTCGGCCAGCCGGGGTGCGAGCACTCAGTTCGGCTGAAGGTGTGCCCGAAGGAGACACACAACACCAAGATTCGATGGGTATCCCCGGTTGAAGTCTCGGCGTTGCACGTTCCCTTTGCTCCGCGTTCTGCCCGTTTCTGGCCATGGAGATCGCCACTGAGCATGACGAGCTCAGTAAGGACGATTCCAACTTTATTATGGATCACGCCGAGATCCAAAGTCGTGACGACCCTATGGTAGAGTATCTTCAAGATGAGTTGGGTCGGCATCTGTGGTCCCCCTCTTCAGCTCCATTGGACAAGCTCTCCTTGGATGCGTTTGGAGCTTATGAAGCTCTTCAGTTCATTGGTCGTCAATGAGCACCGTGCTCCACGCTATGAGATCATCGAACGCACGGTGCACATGCTGCTGGAGGACAATCCGAAGAAGCTTGTTGTTGTGATACTATTTCGACTGCCAGTAACTGCGCGCAAAACACAGAAAACTGAAACAGAGGAAAATCCGTTAATCCGGTCGAAACCGGCGGGTAACATGCCGACCTAAACCCCTTCAGGGGTAGGCGTACAGACGGCATGGCGGGAAAGAGAGAGACTGGAATATCGCCGGGAAACAGAATCGTTCAAACACTTGAGCAATCAAAAGGAACATCATCAAAAGAAAGAACGGGGCCAGTAGGGGGACAAAGGGATCCAACACTGAGACACGGGACAAGAAGAACAAAAAAAAGGGGGGGCGAAGGATGCAAAAGACAGTTAGAACGAAAAATATTCCCGAACCCAGCCTGTGGGGGCGGCGGAACCCATCCACCATGACCTACCACCTCGGTAGGACAGGCGTACTGGGCCCCTGATCCACCATCCCCATTCTCGTAGCTCCCTTCCCAAATGCCCACGGTTGGCAACAGGCGAGAGGTCGGAGTGGCTGATCTTCGGAGGCACGGCAGAAGCGGCATGGTCGGGCGTCGAGGTAGCACGAGCGGGCGCAGCAGGCACAGCAGACAATGGAGACACACCAGCAGCAACAGGGACAACAACCGGGGCAACAGCGGCAGCAACAGGAACCAGAACAGGGGCAGGGGCATGGGTAGGGGCAGGGGCAGGGGCATGTGCAGGTGCAGTTGCAGGGGCAGGTGCAGGTGCAGGTGCAGGTGCAGGTGCAGGTGCTGTTGCTGTTGCCGGAGCATGAGCCGCAGTCGGAGCCGGAACAGGTGCCGGCTTGGCAAATGGATTCGCCAAGGTGAGAGGTGCTCTTGGGACAGCGGAAGAGGCAAACGGATTGCTGGAAGAAGGGGAACGGGCTCTCTCCTTCTTCCCCGCTGGACGATCGCCATCGATGATCGGGTGGCGAGTTCCACCTCCACCTCCAAGTTGCTTTGGACCACGGTACGTAGTCTCCCCAACAGATAGGAGGACTCGTTCTGGCGGTGTGCGGTGTTTGTCCACAGACGAGCCGCGCGATGATTCTTGTGGCACGTGGCAGTCGAAAGTTCGCACATTCGATTGCTGGAACAATAAAGCCCCAAGAAGTTGGAAAATAAATTGGCTGATCGCTTCAGGCTGCTTCTTCGGATTGTCCTCCAGCAGCATGTGCACCGTGCGTTCGATGATCTCATAGCGTGGGGCCCGGTGCTCATTGACGACCAATGAACTGAAGAGCTTCATAAGCTCCAAACGCATCCAAGGAGAGAGCTTGTCCAATGGAGCTGAAGAGGGGGACCACAGATGCCGACCCAACTCATCTTGAAGATACTCTACCATAGGGTCGTCACGACTAAGGATCTCGGCGTGATCCATAATAAAGTTGGAATCGTCCTTACTGAGCTCGTCATGCTCAGTTGCGATCTCCATGGCCAGAAACGGGCGGAACGCGGAGCAAAGGGAACGTGTAACGCCGAGACTTCAACCGGGGGGAAACCGAAGAAGCAGCCTGAAGCGATCAGCCAGTTTATTTTCCAACTTCTTGGGGCTTTATTGTTCCAGCAATCGAATGTGCGAACTTTCGACTGCCACGTGCCACAAGAATCATCGCGCGGCTCGTCTGTGGACAAACACCGCACACCGCCAGAACGAGTCCTCCTATCTGTTGGGGAGACTACATACCGTGGTCCAAAGCAACTTGGAGGTGGAGGTGGAACTCGCCACCCGATCATCGATGGCGATCGTCCAGCGGGGAAGAAGGAGAGAGCCCGTTCCCCTTCTTCGAGCAATCCATTTGCCTCTTCCGCTGCCCCAAGAGCACCTCTCACCTTGGCGAACCCATTCGCCAAGCCGGCACCTGTTCCGGCTCCGACTTCATCTCATGCTCCGGCTTTTGCGCCTGCGCCTGCACCTGCACCTGCACCTGCACCTGCACCTGCACCTGCACCTGCACCTGCACCTGCACCTGTTGCTGCCCCTGTTGTTGCTGCCCCTGTTGCTGCCCCTGTTGTTGCCCCTGTTGCTGCCTCTGTTGCTGCTGGTGTGTCCCCTTTGTCTGCTGTGCCTGCTGCGCCCGCTCGTGCTACCTCGACGCCCGACCATGCCGCTTCTGCCGTGCCTCCGAAGATTAGCCTCTCCGACCTCTCGCCTGTTGCCAACCGTGGGCCTTTGGGAAGGGAGCAACGTGTGTGGGGTGGTGGATTCAGGGGCCCGTGCGCCTGTCCTACCGAGGTGGTAGGTCATGGTGGATGGGTTCCGCCCCCCAGGCTGGGTTCGGGAATATTTTCGTTCTAACTGTTCTTGTCTTTTGCTTCCTTCGCCCCCTTTCATTGTTCCTCGTGTCCCGTGTCTCAGTGTTGGATCCTTTTGTCCCCCCCCCTTGCCCCGTTCTTTCTTTTGATGTTCCTTCTGTTTGCTGTCAAGTGTTTGAACGATTCTGTTTCCTGGCGACATTCCAGTCTCTCTCTTTCCCGCCATGCCGTCTGTGCGCCTACCCCTGAGGGGGTGTAGGTCGGCATGTTACCCGCCGGTTTCGACCGGATGAACGGATTTTCTTCTGTTTCAGTTTTCTGTGTTTTGCGCGCAGTTACTGGCAGTCGAAATAGTATCACAACAACAACAACATTCGATGGGTCCAGGTGGTCGGGGCTCCCGACAACCCACGTGTGTGTGTGTGTGTGTGATACTTCCCGGCTTGCGCCGAGTCCGGAATCGGGCCGAAGCCCGCGGGTGACATGATCCCATCACCACCACACGCTCCATCAGTTTGACGTTTTCTCGGGGCGAAACCTGTGTGCGCATCGGGTCCTGGGACACCCGGACATCCGTTTGATGCGTCTGGGGTCGGACCTGGGTGTGCACTCTCACACACCAACAGCATCATCAGTACCACCAGTGCGGTGATTTTTCAGGGCGGGCCTGTGTGCTCATCATGCCCTTGGATGGGTCCTGGCACCAGGACATCTGTTTGAGGCGTCTGGGGGCGGACCTGAGTGTGCCCCCCCATAAGCCCTGGTGTGCACTCTCACACACCAACAGCATCATCAGTACCACCAGTGCGGTGATTTTTCAGGGCGGGCCTGTGTGCTCATCATGCCCTTGAATGCGTCCTGGCACACCAGGACAGCTGCTTGATGCGTCTCAGGGCGGGCCTGAGTGTGCCCACATGCCCCCTGGTGTACATTCTCACACCAGCAGCAGCATCACGCCGACACCATCACACAGCACCACTGGAGTGGTGTTTTTCAGGGCGGGCCTGTGTGCTCATCATGCCCTTGAATGCGTCCTGGCATACCAGGACAGCTGCGTGATGCTTCTGGGGGCGGGCCTGTGTGCCTCACATGCCTCCTGGCGTTCACTCTCACACCAGCAGCGGCATCACACCAGCACCTTCAGATCGGAACCACCACACCAGCACCATCTTCGTGGGGTTTTGCTGGGGGCGGTGTGAGGCTGTTCATGCCTGCATTCGCATCGACTGATGCCTTTTCCAGGCGGGCTGTGCCTCTCTGCCGGAAGCAACGGCAGCACTCGGCACCTTTCGGGGGCGACCCCGGCACATGCGGGGGGACACTGTGGAGTGGGTATGTCTCACCTGTTTAATGCTCCTTCTGGTGTGCTGCCCCTCCGGCACGCGCACTCCCAACACCCGGATGGGCATGGGTAGAGTCGGCTCATCGGCCGAGAGGAGCTTGTTGTCGAGTTAAGAGGTGGGGAAAGCTATTCCTTTGGTATGGTGTTCACTCTTTCTTGGTTTGGGTTTGTTTGGGGCTATCCCACGAAGGCTGTCCCTCGTTCTCCGAACTCGTGAAGGAGAATGGTGGGATAGCCGAGTAATCTCTTCCCCAAACAAACCCAAACCAAGACAAGTCTCCCACCCACCTCCCTGCCTGATGAGGGGCACTGGGTTTGTTTGTTTCTGCTTTCCCCGCGAACTCTCGACAGCTGCACGTCAACGTGTACCCACAGACAGTGAATGATGGTGGGCATTTTGTCTTCACGGCGCTGTCTTACTACGTGCTGCCTTGGCGTTACTGTTGCCTTTTCATCCACACGATCTGATTGACAAGTCAGTTGGCCTGCCTCGTGGGAGAGGCAATGTGTGGCTGGGTTTCAAGCTTGTTAGATTCCCTTTGACAACAGTGTGGGGGGCCTTATCGGGGCCGTTTTGCCCTTAAGTCACCACCCTTCATTCGTGTGTGTGTGTGTGTGTGTGATACTTCCCGGCTTACGCGGAGTTCCCCCTTCATTCACCCTCATTCACCCTCGTCAGATGTGATTGGGTAATCATGGTGGGGTGAATGAGGTGTGGTTATTCACCCCAGGTACTTTGCTTGCAGCTTATGGGTTATGGGTTCATCCTGCTCGTTGTGCTCTTGTAGGACACCCAGCATGCACCTTCATAGCGGTGTGGGAGTTGTCTTTCCCCTGGTCTGCTATGAATGGACAACAGCTCGAGGGACTTCATCGTGGTGCGGGGTGTTGTCTTTCACCACCGTTTTGTTGGCAACAGCCATGTGGCTTTATCGTGGTCGTGGTGGACACCATACCTCCTCCTCGTTCATATGGGGGGGTGGGGTTTTTCTTTCACTGCCGTCTGTTTTGATTTGACGACAGCTCATGTGATTTCATCGTGGTCGTTGTCCCCGTGAACCACCCCCGATCACTCCACCACACACCTCCCTCTCGCGGGAGGGATATTGGTTGAGCACTCTGAAGTGGCGATCGATACGTCACCTTTTGTGCTCTCTCTCCCTTCGGGGTTTGGCTTTTTGGTGGGGGGCTTGTTCTTTTACAGAACTTGACGCCCACACGGCAAGGGTGCCTCCACCTCTTCATCGGCGTCGGTCGGCGACTGGTGACGAAGAGGCCGCGAGCACGGGGTCGGAGAACCCTCCTGGGATCTGCGAGGCAAGGTGCCTGTCGCGGCTCCGTCGTGCTCTGCGTTTTTCTCGACGCGTGCCTTTGGCCCGCGCCATGCCGGACAACGAGTCCTCTCGCTGTTTTGTCCGATCTTCTTGTTTTATGCGGGGAGTCCGACCCGTTGAGGGAAGGACTCCCTAAGGAGGGTGCCGGGTACGGGAAGACTCGGTACCTTCGGGGCCTTTGCAGGTTTCGCCCCTCCTTTTATTTGTGGCTTCTCGTCTCCCACCTGTTTTTTGCTGACCGGTTACAGCGGTGCGTCGGGGTTTTCTCCAGCCTCCTCTTTCCCTGACTAGACGTGCACCCCCCGGGGCGGGTCGCGACCCGCTTGAGGAGATGTTTGGGGTTCGCATGGTTGATCATGAATCTCTCTTCGTCGTTTTCTTTGAAACCTTCGGGAGCTGTGACTCCCAGCTGGATTGTTTTACTGCGTTGCGCGGTACTGACTCCCTTCCCACCGTACTCTGCGTCGGTGGCTGGCGTGTCGTCGTCCGAATGGGCTTATGCTTAAAGGACGAGTCGACTGCCGGCACTGACATGACATGTCAAATTCTTTTGATAAAATTTTTGGATGTCAGTGCCGTTTTGCGTGCTTGCTGTGCAAGTGTTCACTCTTTCTTGGTTTGGGTTTGTTTGGGGAAGAGATTACTCGGCTATCCCACCATTGCCGGCTCATCTGAGCCTGACCAACCCCCGCAGCTCTCTGACCTGCCGCCACCACCTCCTGAGACTGTTCGCCCCGTCTCACCATGCGACGTTGCCGGCTCATCTGAGCCTGACCAACCTGACCTGCCGCCACCACCTCCTGAGACTGTTCGCCCCGTCTCACCATGCGACGTTGCCGGCTCATCTGAGCCTGACCAACCTGACCTGCCGCCACCACCTCCTGAGACTGTTCGCCCCGTCTCACCATGCGACGTTGCCGGCTCATCTGAGCCTGACCAACCCCCGCAGCTCTCTGACCTGCCGCCACCACCTCCTGAGACTGAGCGACCCGTCTCACTATGCGACGTTGCCGGCTCATCTGAGCCTGACCAACCCCCGCCGCCTCCTGATACCCCCCCATCCATGCGTGAGCGACCCGCGTCGCCGTCTTACATTGCCGGCTCGTCAGAGCAGGACCGGCCCCCATCGCTCCCTGTCCTGCCTCCGGGAGGCGGTCCTGCCTGCCCAACTTGAACCGGTTGGCCTCCAAGACGAGGAGGGGCCCCGGCGGTTGGGAGGCAGTGGCGCTCCTGGACGATCCATCGCGTGCGGATCTCCACTGGTGGCGGGACAATTTGTCCCGCTGCAACGGCGCGTCGTTCGCCCCGCCGAGACCCCAGGTGGTGATACAGACGGATGCGTCCTTCTTCGCCTGGGCGGGAGTCCTCCGCACACGGAGGGGGGAGTATCGCGAGACGAGGGGATTGTGGCCCCTCGAGCTGGATCCCCACTCGATCTCACCCCTGGAGTTGGAAGCGGGCTTCCTCACGCTGCGCACCTTCGCCGACGCTGTGAGGGGTCGGCAGGTGCTTTGGCGCTGCGACAACTCCGCGGTCGTCTGGGGGGTCACGAAGTGGAAGTCGACCTCGCCGGAAATGAATGCGGGGTTGCGGCGTCTCTTCGACCTCGTCTCCGAGCTGGGCATTCGTCTCGTGGCGGTTCATGTCCCAGGCCGGACAAACTACCGGCCCGACTTCCTGTCTCGGTGGCTGGACCCGGAGGACTGGAAGATCCTGGATGAGCTACAAAGGGGGGGGCTGTGCTCATGACTAGTCTCCGTATTCACCCGACATTCAAAGAATAATAATAATAAAAATAAAACTGAAAATAGTCCACATCACCCCGTCGTTTCGAGTCGAATCCAATCCAAAATGGGATGGGAAGGGTGGGGGAACTAACATATAAGTAGGAAAAAGTCAGCAAAGAAGGAAAGACCACGGAAAAGGACCGCGAGGTTGAGGTGAGAAGACCTACCACGCGAAAATCCAGCACGAAGTTAAGAAGAAGAGAGGAAAAAAGCCAGAACGAGGTCACAAAAGGAAAAACCACCTCCAATGGCTTAGCGGCGCGGCCGCTGGAACTTCTGCTGCCGCTGCGGCGCAGGAGTGGAGGCCGCTGGAGGCGCCCCCGCAGCAGGCCCGGGCCGGGAGAAACCGCCCCTGAAGCGCGCGAACCGGTAAGGACGGCCAGAGAAACCAGAAGAGGGCTGGTGCTGGCCGCCGGAAGAGAAGCCGGACGCAGGAGCCGAGCCGCGACCACGCTGGAAGAAACCGCGTTGGTGCTTGCGGCCCGCCAGGGAGGGGACGCCCAAGTTGGCCGCCTTGAACAGAGCCGCGGCCGCCTTGTTGCCCGCGATGCGCTCTGCGGGGAAGACAAAGGGCCAGGCACGAGGAAGACAAAGGAAAAAAGGGCGATTTCGACTTCAAGTTGCTCTTGGAGTGCGGTCAAGAAGTTGACAGCATCATCCAGAGGGGGCATGAGGTGGGCAAGGGCCTCCCTCGCCCGCTCCTCATTCCCACCCGCCAGCCCCACCAGCATCGGGAGCAGCGACTTCCGGTGGCCTAGAACAGCCAACCGGGAAAGCTCCGCGACTCACGGTGACTCAAGCACAAGGAACCCGATATGGGTCTGGAGTCTCTTAGCCCCGGCTTCCAGGCGCTCGCGTCGGCTCTTGCCGACCGAGTCCAAGAAGTAGTTCACCGGAGGGGGCGGTAGGATCGGGGCTCCAGATGGGAACCCCAATGGCCGCGGGGCCGAAAGAAGGCGGGTCAGGGACGTGCGTTGACGCTCCTCCATGATCGCGGGAGGTACGTCCGCATGCAAGTTGGGAACCCGGACCGGCCCAACCGCCGCACGGACCGCAGCGATATAGTCCGCGGCGGGTATACGGCATCATCAAAGGCCACGTCCAGGCCAAACTCGTTGTAGTCGACCAAGGCCGCGAGGGGCATATGCACCCCCGCGGCCTGGAGCTTTAGCCGCTCCTCCAGGACTCTCTCCCTTCGGAGGAGCTTCGCAAAGGGCTCCTTCGGGGCAGGGATGTCCTCTGCTGGGCCAGCCGCTGAACGAGCCTCCAGAGCCGCCATACGCGTCATCAGCGACTGATTCTGCTCCCTCAGTCTCTGCAGCTCATCCGGAGCGGCAGCCAGAGGGCCGTCCCGGACGGCCGCCCGCGGAGAAGCAGGAGGGCGCCGGCTCGGCGAGGCCGCCGACGACCCCGAACGCGACAGGCGAGACGAAGCCCGAGAACGGCCCGCCGAACCCGAGCGCGACGAGCGCGAGGACCGCTCCGTGCGCGACGAGCGTGACGATCGCGAGGGAGACCCCGAAGCCCCAGAGCGAGAGCCCGACCCCCGACTGAGCGACCGCCGACGACGGGACGGAAGTGGCGGAGGACGCCGGGCCAGATGGGGCGACGGCCGGGACGGGGACTGGTCACGGGGCGACGCCGCTCGAGAGTGGAGCGGGTCGGGACGCCCGGACGCCGGCCGCGAAGGGGTGACGTCGCGGGGCACGGACGCCGACCGGGCGTCAGGGGAGGAACCGGCCCGAGGGTGGACCGGGCCACGAGGTAAGGATTCCGACCGAGATGGGGCCGGAGCCGGGCGCGGAGGCGCCGGCCGAGATTCCGACCGTGCCACCGGCCGTGCAGAGGACTCCCCCCGCACGGGCCGCGGAACCCTGGACCACCGGGCACGGCGGTGTCGCCTGCTGCCTGGGAAGCGACGGCAACGGAGCGGCTGGATCCGGAATGGATCGGCGGGGCCGAATGAGGGTGGGGCACGAGGCCGAAGAGACTGGCACCCGCCGGTCAGAAGACGGCTGCCCCAACGGCGAAGAGACGCCGGGGAACGGCCACGGGACAGAGGCCGGAGGACAACTGCCAGGTGCGAAATGCGCAGCGGCGGCGGGGCGAAGAGGACCGCGGAAGAGCGTGGAAGGAAGAGGAACTGGGCGGACCGCCTGAGCCCGGACCCAATGGGCCGCAAAACAAAATGGACACCCGGATCGGTAACACCCGGAGACGGGAGTGGCGATTCCGTAACACGTACGACCGGGCTGGTGATCACCAGATGCCAAAACTTCTTTGAGCAAAAGACAAAACAATTAGCCACAAACACTAGGTCCTGGCCGGCACTTGACGGCGTAGAACTCGGGCCCACCACAGAAAGACTCCTGTGGCAATGAGATGAATGAGCGGTGACAATACCGAACACCGACCTCGGCACCGGAGTTGACTCCGCAGGCAACGGCAACGGTAAAGGCCTTGCCGAGACTGGCACAGCCGCAACCGGACCAGGAGTACTGAAAAGAAATGCAATAATGATCGTCACCAACGTCGACACAGACGTCAGGACCGAAAGAGGCCTCAGAGCCCCAAGAGCAGTCGCAGCACGTTCAGAAGAACTGCGCAGAAAGACCAGAAAAGGGGGCGATGTAATGAATGAGGCGAACGCGCTCCAAGTCCGGTCCCAAATGCAAAAAGGTGCAGTGGAACAGTGCGAAGCGAACAGACCCAGAGATGGGAAAGTTCGACATTCGGACGGGAGAAAACAAGCGTTTCGCCAGAGGGAAAAACGGATCGCGAACCGGGGTTGGCATCTCTATCTGTGCCGGTACTCCGTTCCTTTCTTTCATTGCGCGAGGGGATGATAATCGCAACGTTTACATCAAAAGAGTAGAGATACTCTACTCCGAGGAACACGGGAGTGTTCCTAGAGTATAACTGTAGTTTTGGGA
>JAPMOS010000366.1:10000-23420 GCA_027972325.1 Paratrimastix pyriformis | reverse complement strand
GCCAAATAGGGCTGTTTTACGCTCGTGTGTGCCGCACTCACATTGTGCTCCGAGGGACTGTAAGTTCCAGGAGCACAATCTTTTCAGTGTCTCCGAGCGCAGCACCAGGTCCGGGCGCTGCTGGGTGCCGGCACCCCAGTGCAGCATCCAGGGGAACACCATTCGGGAAATCGGGCAGGTCAACGTACATCACCCAGTCACGGGCCAGATCAAGTGCGCTCGGGGCGGCAGCAGCGGCAGCAGGGACGGCAGGGGCGGGGACAGGGACATGGGCGCGAGGGGCGGGAGCAGGGACAGCTGGAGCAGCTGGGGCAGGAACAGGAGCAGGAGAGCAGGGACCGGGGTAGGGCTTTGGCTGCGGCCACAGCAGCAGCAGCTTTCACGAAGCGGACACAGGCACGGGTTCGAGCCGGAGCAGCCGCAGCAACAATAGCAGCAGCAGTAGCAAGGGCAGGAGCAGGAGCAGGAGCAGGAGCGGGAGCAGGAGCAGGAGCAGGAGCAGGGGCAGGGGCAGGGACAGGGGCCGGGACAGGGGCAGGGACAGGGACAGGCAGCCGCAGCAGTGGCCTTGACAGCGGATGCCCCGCTTGACGGGGCCAGAGTGCGGGATTTCTCCACCTTGTCCCGGATCACCGGCAACCAGGGTCAAGACGATTGTGACGCCACGTGAATCGACCCTGCTCGAGTGCTTTCCCGCAGAAGCTCAAGATGAAAGAGCCCACAGTGCGCTTTCCCACACAGTGCGCAACGGTCATCCACCGTTTTCCGCCATCGGGTCAGGTTCAGAGGGGAGGGGACAGTGTCAAGGGTGGCATTCAGATAGAACTTGACAAGGGCCGGGGGCATGTCATAGATGAGCCGGCTCCATGAGAGGTCCTGATGCATGCACTCATCCCAGTGCAGAAACCGGCCCTGCACAGCCAGCGAGAGCAGGTGTCTCCTGTGTGCCTCGTTCTGTTCCTGTTTCACCACCCCAGGACCGCGTGCCGGTGCCCAGCCGCGTCCTCCTCGGGCTGGGGGTCCGCTTCTTCTTGCGGTCGGCCCCAGACCCGCCCTCCCCGTCTGCCCGAGCTCCGTCAGACGGTTCAGCTCGACAGTCCTCTCGGCCGTTTCCAGGGTGACGGTCGGGCGGAACTCCGCTTTCGGTCACGGGACTCCACTCCCCGGATGTATGCATACAGGTCGTTGACACGCAGGTCCGAGGCAGCCAGCAGGTGCGAGCGCACAGTGCCCATCGCACGCAAGTGATCGCCCAGATCCACACAGCCCAGCCCCTTCTGTGCCCGATCCAGGAACAGGGAGGTCAGAGGCACACTTGGACATGCCAAACCAGGCTTTCAGACGCTCCTTCACAGGGGGCATGAGGGTCCGCTCCACAAATGACTGAGGGAACTCACACACACACACACACACACACACACACACACACACACACACACACACACACACACACACACGCACACACACACAGCACACACAGCACACACACAGCACACACAGCACACACAGCACACACAGCACACACACAGCACACACACAGCACACACCTTATCACAGGCATCCCACACATCACACACATCACACACATCACTCAGATCCGCCCGCCCACCCGTCCATCCATCCATCCATCTCGCCACCATCCACATCACCGCCACCATCCACATCGCACAGCACCCACATCACACAGCACCGACATCTCCTTCTCGCCCATCGCCACCCTCCAGCCCACCAGGTGGCGCGGCTGAAACCGCCCCAAAAACCGCCCCAGGCCCATTCACATACACACACCGCACCCCCAACAGAAGCAGGCCATCCGGCTGCAAGAGGCCCGTGAGGCGCGCACCCGGGCTGAGCTGCAGGGCTGCACCTTCAGGCCCGAGGTCCACCAGGCACCCGATTACGTCAGGCGGATCGCCCGCTCCGTCGCCGCCGCCAGGTCTGATCCCACCCTCCCCATCATCGTTCATCATCATCATCCAATCATCATCATCCAATCATCATCATCCAATCATCATCATCCAATCATCATCATCCAATCATCATCATCCAATCATCATCATCCAATCATCATCATCCAATCATCATCATCCAATCATCATCATCGCATCAGCATCAGCATCATCCAATCATCAGCATCATCAGCATCGCATCAGCATCGCATCAGCATCATCCAATCATCAGCATCATCAGCATCGCATCAGCATCGCATCAGCGTCATCAGCATCGCATCAGCATCATCAGCATCGCATCAGCATCATCAGCATCGCATCAGCATCATCAGCATCGCATCAGCATCATCAGCAGCAGCATCCGCCAGGTCGCTCCCACGAGCCCACAGCCTCCCACCGCCCATCCAACCAGCCACTCATCGGCAGCATCCCCACCCATGCCGCCCTCGCAGTCACCATCCTCATTCTTTCGGGCACCTCACGCGACCCATCCCCATGACCCCATCGCGCAGGGGCGGCCCTCGCCAGCCGGCCGCGTCCACCCAACGCCAGTGGCTCTGAAGGCCCCCGCGCCCCCCAGCCATCACCACCAGCACCCGGCCATCATCATCATCATCATCACCAGCACCAGCACCCGGCCATCATCATCCCCCCGGGGCTCCCGGCCGTGCCAGGGACCCCGAACGCCGCCCCCCCCCATCAGCAACCTTCAACTCCTCACCCACACAACAGCACCTCCCTCGAACCAACAGGCGCCATCAACCAACCCCCCCCCCCCCCCACACACACACACACACGCACACACCACCCCGCGCCAAGCCTGCCCTCAGGGCCCAGGTGGCTCGCGATCATGCCAACAGCCCTTGATGAGACCCCCCCTCCCCCCCCCCCCCCCCTCGAGCTGACCCCGCCAGGGGCGGTCGCCGGATTTCTGTGCGGCGCGGTACCTCCCCCTTCCTCGGCAGTCTCTCCTGTCCCGTCGACCTTCTCTTCTCGAGCCCACATCACATCGCCCACATATCACGTCGCCTGCTCGGGGGGCAGCCCCTAGCCCGGGCACCCAGAGCCCTCGTCTGAGGCCTCCCATCCCTCCCCCTCGGACCAACCCATCATGGCGCCCCCTGCGCCCCAGCCCCAGCCCCAAGTCGGAGATAGCGGACCCACGACACCCACAACCCGTCGTTGGATCGTGTCGTCACCATCATCAACATCAACATCATCAACAGCATCATCATCAACAACATCATCATCGTACAATCATCATCAGCCCCCTGCTGCCCCCGTACCCCCCCCCCCCCCCTCCCGTTGCGGATGCTCTGTGCATAGATTTCATCATCGCCCGATGATGCGAATTGCCAGCACGGGACTGCGTGCATGGCGCCGCTCCGTCCCCCCCTGAAGTCTCCCTCAAGGGGTAGAATCTCACCGGGGTAACAAACTCTCGTCCCCCCGCTGTAGCGAATGTGACGTTTCCCCACCTGTCTCCTTCCACCCTCATCCCCCTCTTCTTCTTGATCTTTCCGTTCGCATCCCTTCCCCTCCCCCTCGGGTCATTTCCATCCGAAAGATCCAGCGATTCAAACGAGCGATCCGAGACGTGGTCCTATCCCAAATATGTGGCTTAGTAGCTATTCGGGTGGAGTGATGACACCTCATCTCCGACCAGACGACCTCTGGGACGTCCTCACAAATCCCCCGATCGCATTACTCCTGGTGTCCGCCTTGATTTTTTGGAGGGCTGCCAGAGTACTCGCTATCATGTGAGCACTCGCACTTCTCTGTAGAGAGATGCTTTCCGATGAATTGATGAAAGAGAACTTATTTTTAAATTTTCAATTTCTGGTGACAACCTGCATCGCCCCGGTTTCTCTTGCTGGTCGAGTCATCCAAATCGATCGAATGTCTACGGAAGTAGCAGACGGTTAGTTCTTCTCGACCATGAACTCCATTTTTCTTGTGAGTGGCGCTGCTTGAAATGCCCTGTTTATGAGCAACACTTCAGAGGGCGGGTCATTATCCACTCGATTTTTTGCTGGCGGTTTTTTTTTATTATTATAATTATTTTGGCACCCTGTCCATGACCTTCTGCTTTCTCCATCGCAGTTGCTCTCGGCACCACCGCCGCCACCGATGCCCTGGCCCGCGCCCAGGCCGAGGCCGCCCAGGCCCGGGAGGAGCTGGCCCAAATCCGACGGGAGTTGGCCCAGCAGAAGGACGAGCTTGCCCACAGCCGGCAGGCCGCTGCCGAGCTGAGAGTTCGCCTTGAGGTCCGACCCCCTCCCCCAGCGGGCCCGGATGCCCCCTGCACCGCCCCGTGGCATGGTCATCACCAGAGGCTGTGGGCGGGTCCCGTCGTGGGGTCGGGTGGGGGCTGATTGTTGGGGCCCAGGCCGCCGTGGCCGAGAGCGGCGACCCTGAGGTGGGCAGAGTCCTCAAGATTATCCGCAAATGGACCGACTACGCGGTCTGCCCGCCCCGCCCTTGCTGTGAGCCCCGCCCGCCCGCCTGTCCACCGCCCCGGGTATCATCCAATCATCATCACCGTGACCACGCATCATCCAATCAGCAGCAGCAGCAGCAGCAGCAGCAGCAGCAGCAGCAGCAATCAGTCATCCAGCCATCCAATCATCCAATCATCATCATCATCATCATCACATCATCATCATCATCATCATCATCATCATCCAAATCATCATCATCATCATCCAAATCATCATCCAATCATCATCATCATCAGCAGCAGCAGCAGCAATCCAATCCTCCAATCATCCATCATCCATCATCATCTTCGTCCAACCACCACCACCACATCCTCAGTTCTCCCGCTACTTCTTTCCTTCTGTCTGACACGCGCGCATCCTCCAGCTCAACATCAGCGAGAGCGACCTGTCCGACCGCTGTATCGTGGCCGTGGCTGGCTGGCTGGCCACCAACCGGACCGTCACTGATGTTCGCGGCTACCGTCCATCCCAACGCACCCACGATCTCGATGCTGATGATGATGATCTGGATGATGGTGACTGGATGATGATGATTGGATGATGATGATTGGATGATGATTGGATGATGATGATTGGATGATGATTGGATGATGATTGGATGATGACTTGATGATGATGATGCTGATTGGATGATGATTTGGATGATGATGATGATTAGGATGATGATGATGATGACTGGATGATGACTGGATGATGATGATGATGATGATGATGATGATGATGATGATGATGATGATGATGATGATGATGATGATGATTTGGATGATGATGATGATGATTTGGATGATGATGATGATGATTTGGATGATGATGATGATGATTTGGATGATGATGATGATGATGATGATGATGATGATGATGATGATGATGATGATGATGATGATGATGATGATGATGATGATGATGATGATGATGATGATGATTGGATGATGATGATTGGATGATGATGATTGGATGATGATGACTGGATGATGATGATGATGATGATGATGATGATGATGATGATGATGATGATGATGATGATGATGATGATGATGATGATGATGATGATGATGATGATGATGATGATGATGACTGGATGTTGGTCAGAGGGCGAGCAGAACTCATCGTCCACCTTCCTGGGACGGGATGGGGTTCGGCCCATCATCACGCAGCTCAACCTCGGCAAGAACAAGTTTGGCGTCGAGGGGGCACGTGCCCTCGCGGCCGCCCTGTCCCAGAACAGCACCCTCGAGACGGTCTGCATGGGCTCATCATCATCATCATCATCATCATCATCATCCAATCATCATCATCATCATCCATCATCATCATCATCATCATCATCAGCACCCGCATCAGCATCAGCATCGGCATCAGCATCAGCATCATCACCCATCATCATCCGATCATCATCATCCGAGCATCATCCGAGCATCATCCGATCATCATCCGATCACATCATCCGATCATCATCCGATCATCATCCGATCATCATCATCACCATCACCATCACCACCACCATCATCATCCGACCCCCTCCCTCCACTCGCCCCTCCACTCGCCCTCCATCCATTCACCCGCAGCAGCGCACATCATCTCACACCATCCCCCTCCGATTCGATGATGACTGGATGCTGATGACTGGATGGTCCTGCTGGTGATGGCCGGTGCTGCTGCTGGCGATGATGACTGGATGATGATGATGATGATGATGATGATTGGATGATGATGATGATGATGATGATGATGATGATGATGATGATGATGATGATGATGATGATGATGATGATGATGATGATGATGATGATGATGATGATGATGACGATGGCTGGATGATGGCGATGCGCGGGTTGGTTGCTGCCCCATCATCACCCAGCTCCGCCTCAGCCAAAACCAGATTGGCGACGAGGGGGCCTGTGCCCTCGCGGCCGCCCTGCCGAAGAACAGCACCCTCACCCAGGTCTGCTCCCCCATCCTCACCCCCCCCCCCCCCCAGCCCCATCCGCGTCAGCCTCCATTGACCCGCCCGTCATGACTGTCAAAGACATTTCGTCCTCTTCACCATCCTCCTCCTCGTCCTCCTCGCGCTGGGATGCTGCCCGTCATCATCATGGCGCAGCTCCTCCTCGGCGCGAACCAGATTGGCGCCGAGGGGGCGCGTGCATTCGCGGCCGCCCTGCCCCAGAACAGCACACTCATCCATGTCCGCATGGGTTCGGTGCCATTGTCGTCCTGCCTCCCTCCCACCCCAAGCACTCCCCTGCCCCTGGTCCGATTGCCATCATCACCCTGCAATGCCCATTGGCTGCTGCTCCGTGCGGCAATTTTATATGATCACCGGTTTTCCTCATCGTCACGCAGCTCGACCTCCAAGCGAACGAGATTGGCGACGAGGGGGCGCGGGCCCTCGCGGCCGCCCTGCCCCAGAACAGCACCCTCACCCAGGTCCGCCCCCCTTACATTGTCATCGCCGTCCTGCCACCACACACGCCCGTGCTCACCTCCTGATGATGATGGGATGATGATGATGATGATGATGATGATGATGATGATGATGATGATGATGATGATGATGATGATGATGATGATGATGATGATGATGACGACTGGATGATGGTGATGATGACGACTGGATGAGGCTCATTCTCCGGCACTCTTGCCCCCTCCGCCCCCTCCGCCCCCGTGGCCGTGGCCATGCTGGATTGCGATGACGATGATGCTGCCCATCGCGCAGCTCGTGCTCCAGTGGAACGAGTTTGGCACCGAGGGGGCGCGTGCCCTCGCGGCCGCCCTGCCCCAGAACCACACCCTCACCCATGTCCGCATGGGCTCGGTGGTCCCCGGATGTACATTATCATCCAGTCATCGTCCAATATCCAGTCGTCATCGCCACCCCATTTCCGCCGCCGCCATCATCATCATCATCCAATCATCATCATCATCATCATCATCCAGTCACCATCATCAGCATCAGCATCATCATCATCATCATCATCATCATCATCATCATCCAATCGTCATCCAATCGTCATCCAATCATCATCATCCAGTCACCATCATCATCAGCATCATCATCATCGTATTGCAGCATGGCAGCTCCCGAATGGACCTTCGTCTCACACCATCCTCTCCTCCTCTTCCTGCCTCTGGCATTGGCCATCCGCCTGGATGTTGTTGTTGTTGTTGTTGTTGTTGTTGTTGTTGTTGTTGTTGTTGTTGTTGTTGTTGTTGTTGTTGTTGTTGTTGTTGTTGTTGTTGTTGTTGTTGTTGTTGTTGTTGTTGTTGTTGTTGTTGTTGTTGTTGTTGTTGTTGTTGTTGGATGATGATGAATGGTGCTGGATGATGATGAATGATGCTGGATGATGATGACGGATGCTGTTGGCGCCGCTGGGTGCTGTCCATCATCATGGCGCAGCTGTACCTCAGCAGGAACCCGATTGGCGACGAGGGGGCGCGAGCACTCGGGGCCGCCCTGCCCCAGAACAGCGCCCTCACTGAGGTCCGCACGGGCTCAGAGCTCCCACTCGCGTCATCTTCCATCCCCTGCCCCTTTCGTCTTGTTGCACACTCCCCCTCGCCCCTTCATCCATGCCCCTTCATCCATGCCCCTTCATCCATGCCCCTTCATCCATGCCCCTTCATCCATGCCCCTTCATCCATGCCCCTTCCGCCTTGATGCGGCCCCTCGCCACGGCCGGGTTGGCTGGGTTGCCCTCGCCGCTCCTGCTCGTTGCTGCTCCCTGTGGTGATGATCGGATGACGATGATTGGATAATGATGATGATGATGATGATGCTGATGCACTCGTTGCTTCTCTGGATGGTGATGGTGATGGTGATGGTGATGATGATGATGCTGATGATGATGATTGGATGGTGATGATGGTGATGATGCTGATTGGATGATGATGATGATGATGATGATGATGATGATGATGATGATGATGATGATGCACTCGTTGCTTCTCTGGATGGTGATGGTGATGGTGATGGTGATGATGATGATGATGCTGATGATGATGATTGGATGGTGATGATGGTGATGATGCTGATTGGATGATGATGATGATGATGATGATGATGATGATGATGATGATGATGATGATGGACGCTGTCCTTCATCATCGCGCAGCTCAACCTCTACGAGTGTCAGATTGGCGACGAGGGGGCACGTGCCCTCGCGGCCGCCCTGCCCCAGAACAGCACCCTCCACGTGGTCCGCAGGATGGTCCCCCTCACCAGCCCGCCTCATCTCACCATCCCCGGTCTCCAACATGGTCTCATCAGCCATCACCCACGCCCGGCATCCATCATCACGGCCCACTGCCCTTCCCCTCCACGTTGCCTCGACAAGTTCCGGGGCGACTCACACTATTTTCCCTCGATGATGATGATGATGATTGGATGATGATGATGATTGGATGATGATGATGATTGGATGATGATGATGGATGATGATGATGATGATGACGATGATGACGATGGATGATGATTGGATGCTGGTGATAATGATGGATGATGCGTTAATTGATGACGCAGCTTCGCCTCTATAAGAACCAGATTGGCGACGAGGGGGCGCGTGCCCTCGCGGCCGCCCTGCCCCAAAGCGGCTCCCTCACCGAGGTCTGCATGGGCTCATCCTGTTCGCGGGCCGGCCCTCCACATCACGGTGGGCATCTCACAACTGCCGTTCACCGGCATCATCATCCCGCCATCCAATCCTCATCATCATCATCATCCACCACCACCACCACCACCAACCACCAACCACCAACCACCAACCACCACCATCATCCAATCATCCAATCATCCAATCATCCAATCATCCAATCATCCAATCATCCAATCATCCAATCATCCAATCATCCAATCATCCAATCATCCAATCATCCAATCATCCAATCATCCAATCATCCAATCATCATCACCACCCACTCACCATCACCATCCAATCACCATCACCATCACCATCATCACTACATCATCATCCATGGTGATGGACACCTCACACCCGGCGCCCCATCCCCATCCCCCCATCTCACCTGGCTGTTTCTTCCCATGGCGCAGCTCGACCTCCGCACGAACCAGATTGGCGACGAGGGGGCGCGTGCCTTCGCGGCCGCCCTGCCCCAGAACAGCATCCTCATCTCGGTCTGCACGGCTCCTCACTCCCTCCGCCTATCCGCCCATCATCATCCTCAGCATCCTCAGCATCCTCATCACCATCATCATCATCATCCATCATCATCATCCATCATCATCATCATCATCATCACCCGACCACCACCATCATCATCATCCAATTCATCATCATCATCATCATTCATCCCATCCATCCAGCTCTACCTCAACGGCGCCAACCCGAAGATGGGCGCCGAGGCTGTCCGCGCCCTGGCCGCCGCACTGCAGTCCAACCGGACCATCAAAGATGTCTGCTTCCTGTGTCATGTATGGTGGCATGTGGCATGTGGCATGTGTCTCATGGCATGTGGCATGTGGCATGTGGCATGTGTCATATGTGTCTCATGGCATGTGTCATGTGTGTCATGTGTCATGTGTGTCTCATGGCATGTGGCATGTGGCATGTGTCATGTGTCATGTGTGTCTCATGGCATGTGGCATGTGGCATGTGTCATGTGTCATGTGTCATGTGTCATGTGTGTCTCATGGCATGTGTCATGTGTCATGTGTGTCTCATGGCATGTGTGTCATGTGTCATGTGTGTCTCATGGCATGTGTCATGTGTCATGTGTGTCTCATGGCATGTGTCATGTGTCATGTGTGTCTCATGGCATGTGTCATGTGTCATGTGGCATGTGTCATGTGTCATGTGGCATGTGGCATGTGGCATGTGGCATGTGGCATGTGGCATGTGGCATGTGGCATGTGGCATGTGGCATGTGGCATGTGGCATGTGGCATGTGGCATGTGGCATGTGGCATGTGGCATGTGGCATGTGGCATGTGTTTCATGTGTCATGTGTGTCTCATGGCATGTGGCATGTGGCATGTGTCATGTGTCATGTGTGTCTCATGGCATGTGTCATGTGTCATGTGTCATGTGTCATGTGTCATGTGTGTCTCATGGCATGTGTCATGTGTCATGTGTGTCTCATGGCATGTGTCATGTGTCATGTGTGTCTCATGGCATGTGTCATGTGTCATGTGGCATGTGTCATGTGGCATGTGGCATGTGGCATGTGGCATGTGGCATGTGGCATGTGGCATGTGGCATGTGGCATGTGTTTCATGTGTCATGTGTGTCTCATGGCATGTGGCATGTGGCATGTGTCATGTGTCATGTGTGTCTCATGGCATGTGTCATGTGTCATGTGGCATGTGGCATGTGTCATGTGGCATGTGGCATGTGTGTCATGTGTCATGTGTGTCTCATGGCATGTGTCATGTGTCATGTGTCATGTGTCATGTGTCATGTGTGTCTCATGGCATGTGTGTCATGTGTCATGTGTGTCTCATGGCATGTGTGTCATGTGTCATGTGTGTCTCATGGCATGTGTCATGTGTCATGTGTGTCTCATGGCATGTGTCATGTGTGTCTCATGGCATGTGGCATGTGGCATGTGGCATGTGGCATGTGGCATGTGGCATGTGGCATGTGGCATGTGGGTGCGCGTCATGTGGGGTGTCATGTCACATTCATGCGTCACCCCTGTGTTTCCCTGGGCGTTCATTCATGTGTCACCCCCTGTGTTTTCCCTGGGCGTTCATTCATGGTTCCCTGAGCGTTCATTCATGTGTCACCCCTGTGTTTCCCTGGGCGCGCAGCTCTACCTGCCCCTCGGCGTCCTCGGGTCGGCCGATGCGGAGGTGGCCCTGATGGAGGACGATGGCCGGCTGACCTTCCAGGCCGACTGAAGGCGGCCGGTGGGGTGGGGGGGCCATCGCCATGCACGATGATCCTCTTCCGCAGCCACCCGCCGTCCATCGGTTGGATTTTTTTCTGAATGATTTTTTTTCATGTCGCGTGTCACATGTCACATGCTCTTTTTCCCATCCCCCTCTGCATCCTGGTCCGCGAGTGGCGTGGCGATTTACAAATTGTTTTTTTTTTGGTCGAACACGAGGGCCCGCTCGCTTGCGTGCCTTGTGACCCTGTGATGGCCGGATGGAGTTCCCATGGGTATGGGAGCCGGTTCCCCCTCCAGTGGGACATGAAGGGGGGCTCTTGGAACGAGACCCGTAGCAGAGGTGGGTTGGCAAATCCTCGAATTTGATTTCGACTTCGCCGCCGGCGATCGTGCTGGAAAAAAATGGGAGAGAATTTTAGTGTGGATGCAGGGAAATATCCGTCTCGTTCCTGCTCACACAGGATACAAAAATGACATGATGCGAGTCGCATTCTGGGAACACTCGATTCGATCATCGGCCATCTTGTGCCTCCTTTTTTGCGAATATTCTTGCAATGTCTGTCTGCCGAACTCGTGAAAACAAGCTGGTTGTCATGCCAGAGTCTCTTCGAGAGCAAGATGTGCATTCGATATTCAGGTTTTGATGTAGGGAATAGGATCAAAAGCCAGCTAATGCTACTGGGGAAAAGCGTGTTGGCCCGGGGACGATGGGGCAAGAAGAACGATGAAAGAGGTTTTGAAGCGCGGACAACCTGCATCCCCCCGGTTTCTCTTGCTGCATCAAGCCCAAACTTCGCTTGATCCTGCGGTATGCAGTCTGACAACAGGTCTTCCACTGGCTCCCAATTTTGCCTCCATTTTCTCTCAGCACAACCACCAGCACCACCCCAGCCGCGTCCGCGGGTGTCTGTGGTGCCCCGGATGCCGTGGCCCGCGCCCAGGCCGAGGCCGCCCAGGCTCGAGAGGAGCTGGCCCAAGCGAGATTGGAGCTGGTCCACACCAAGGAGGAGCTGGCCAAGAGCCGGCAGGATGTCGCCGACCTGACGGGCCGCCTCGAGGTCCGCCTCCCCTGGCTGCACCGCACCGCACCGCCCGCCCGGTTCAGGATGCGCCTCAGGATGCGTGAGGATCACCGGTGGACCTCCATCCATGGAATGGTCGGGTGTTTGGTGGGGCTGCAGGCTGTTGAGATGGAGGAGGTCGTCCGCGAGGTCGCTGAAGAAGAGGCCCGCGACCCGGAGGTGGCCGAATGCCTCGAAAGGGCCCGCAAGTGCACTAGCGGCTCGGTCTGCATCATCATCACCCAGTCACCATCACCCAGTCATCCAATCACCCAGTCATCCAATCACCCAATCACCCAGTCACCCAGTCATCATCATCACCCAGTCATCATCACCCAGTCATCATCATCACCCAGTCATCATCACCCAGTCATCATCACCCAGTCATCATCACCCAGTCATCATCACCCAGTCATCCAGTCATCCAGTCATCCACATCATCAGCATCAGCATCAGCATCAGCATCAGCATCATCAGCATCAGCATCAGCATCAATCTTCCAGTCATCCAGTCTGGTCATCCAGTCATCATCATCATCAGCATCCCCTGATCATGCAATCATCCACCAATCATCCCATCACTGTGGCTGTGGTCTCTTCCCCAGTATGATTGCTCCCACGACGGGATGTCCGCCCGGTGTGGCGTGGCCCTGGCCCGCTGGTTGGCCACCGACAAAACGATCACCGAGGTTCGTGTGGCTGCCACCAGGGATCCGCACCACCTCGGATGGGCTGCCCAGACCAACCCGCCCCGCTCCCCCGGGCGGCCAGTGGGCAGCATGACGACGCTCTCACACAATCCCAAGGAGACTGGGGGCCCATGCTCATCCCATCCTCCTCCTCATCATCATCATCAATCATCATCAATCATCATCATCAATCATCATCCATCATCCATCATCCATCATCCATCATCCATCATCATCACCACCACCACCACCACCACCATCACCATCATTATCCTCCTCCTCCTCCTCCTCCTCCTCCTCCTCCTCCTCCTCCTCCTCCTCCTCCTCCTCCTCCTCCTCCTCCTCCTCCTCCTCCTCCTCCTCCTCCTCCTCC
>JAPMOS010000366.1:0-7500 GCA_027972325.1 Paratrimastix pyriformis | reverse complement strand
ATCATCATCATCCAATCATCATCATCCAATCATCATCATCCAATCATCATCATCATCCAATCATCATCATCCAATCATCATCATCCAATCATCATCATCCAATCATCATCATCCAATCATCATCCAATCATCATCCAATCATCATCATCCAATCATCATCATCCAATCATCATCATCCAATCATCATCATCCAATCATCATCCAATCATCATCATCCAATCATCATCATCCAATCATCATCATCCAATCATCATCATCCAATCATCATCATCCAATCATCATCCAATCATCATCCAATCATCATCATCCAATCATCATCATCCAATCATCATCATCCAATCATCATCATCCAATCATCATCCAATCATCATCCAATCATCATCATCCAATCATCATCATCCAATCATCATCATCCAATCATCATCATCCAATCATCATCATCATCATCCAATCATCATCATCAATCATCAATCATCATCATCCAATCATCATCATCCAATCATCATCATCCAATCATCATCATCCAATCATCATCATCCAATCATCATCCAATCATCATCCAATCATCATCATCCAATCATCATCATCCAATCATCATCATCCAATCATCATCATCCAATCATCATCATCCAATCATCATCCGCGCAGCTGAAGCTCCACCAGAACCAGTTGGGCGCCGAGGGGGCCCGTGCCATCGCGGCCGCCCTGCCCCAGAACAGCACCCTCACCGAGGTCCGCGTCGCGTCCCTCTATCCCACAACATCCTTCCATTCCCGCCCCTCCTGCAACCCACTACCACCCACCCACCCATCCATTCGGCGTGTTCCTCATTCCTCTCGTGTGATGATGATGATGATGATCGGATGAATTGGATGATGATCGGATGATGATTGGATGATGATCGGATGATGATCGGATGATGATCGGATGATGATTGGATGATTGGATGATTGGATGATGATGATTGGGTGATGATGATTGGATGATGATCGGATGATGACCGCGATGATGATGATGATGATGCCCTTTGGCTCTCGTTGCGATGGTCTTCGGCCACGCGATGCTGGGCGTGGATGGCGGCGGGGGCCTGCCCATCATCATCGCGCGCAGCTCGCGCTCATTGAGAACGGGATTGGCGACGAGGGGGCGCGTGCCTTCGCAGCCGCCCTGCCCCAGAACAGCTCCCTCCGCGAGGTCTGCACGTGTTCATCGTCATGCCCCCTAGCTGTTCTTCCCCCATAATAATAATACTTTCTTAATTGGAATGATGCAGATCGCGCTGGGCTGGAACCAGTTTGGCCCCGAGGGGGCGCATGCCCTCGTGACCGCCCTGTCCCAGAACCATACCATCACCGAGGTCTGCCCCCGACTGGCTGAGGCGGGGTGATGATTGGATGATGATTGGATGATGATTGGATGATGGTTGGATGATGGTTGGATGATGATTGGATGATGGATGATAATGATGACGACTGGATGATGATGATTGGATGATGATGATGATGATGATGATGATGATGATGATGATGATGATGATGATGATGATGATGATGATGATGATTGGATGATGATGATGATGATGATGATTGATGATTGGATGATGATGATGATGATGACGATTGGATGATGATGACGATTGGATGATGATGATGGTTGGATGATGATGACGACGACGACGACGACGACGACGACGACGACGACGACTGGATGATGAGGATGGTTGGATGATGAGGATGGTTGGATGATGATGATGATGATGAATGATTTGATGATGATGATGGTCGGATGATGTAAGATGGAGGAAAGGCATTATGTCAGTGAGTATGTGCGAACGGGGCATGCTCGCCTCCCCCTCTCCCCCGATGCTTTCTGCTGTCCAACAACGAGCCGCGTCTAATGCCCCCCCACACACACACACACACACACACACATCAGCCCCAGCGTTGCCCCCATCGTCATCTGCCCCTCCCTTCCTCCCTCCTTCCCCGTCCCCCCCATCAACATGTCATGGGCGCAGCTCGAGATGAACTGGGGCGCCATCGGGTCCGAGGATGAGGTGCGGGCCCTCACGGAACGCGACAGCCGGCTGCACTTCCGGTGAGAGTGCGACGAGTTTTGTACGATTGTAAATGGGGGCGTCTCGGGCATGGGGTGGGGATGGGTTTTTCCCTGATTCCGTCGCGTCCGTCTTCGTTTTTTTGCCCCTACAAGAAAGAGAATATGCTGTGTATTTGCTACACCACCAAACTCTCTCCCACTCTCTCTCCCTCATATTCGGAAAACCGAGCCACCAGGGCCCGTAAAAGGTGACAAGCGATTCAGTGACACATGAAACTCCTGGCGATACTGAATCCAACCGTAGAATACATCGAGGGAAGGAAACCGATCCCACACACAAAAGATGAAGTTCAAATGAGCCGTCTTCGCACACCAAACGTCGATCCGCGAGAGAGCGCGGGGAGGTCAATGGTCACTGACTCCTGGTGCCCGAGAAGCTTCATTCAGGATCAGTCTTGTGTCAGGGCAGCCAAAAAGATTTGAGAAGAAATTCAAAGACGCGGACAACCTACATCACCCCCTGCGTTTGCTGCATCAAGTCTTTCGAATGTCTTCTTCAACGGGCGATTCGCTCACTTCGGTTTTCGATCATACGAGCACCACCCCACATTGTGAGGGTTGCTCGAAGTGCCCTGTTTGCGAGCAGCACTTCAAGGAGCCGGTCATGCTCCAGTGTGGTCTGCGGCGAGTTCAAAATAAAATATTACACCATCCGTGATACTTATGTGGTGCACCTGCTCCTCCGCAGGTCACAGTGTCTGCAAAGAATGTCTCCCCACCTGCCCCACCTGCGGGATGCATTTCGACGGCAGGTCTTCCGACTGGGCTCCCAGTTTCGCCCACACAGCGATCCTCCATTTTCTCACAGCATCACCGCCACCGCCACCGGTGGTGCCCCGGATGAAGCCCTGACCCGCGCCCAGGCCGAGGCCGCCCAGGCCCGGGAGGAGCTGGCTCACACCCGGCAGACCCTCGACCAGACCCGGCAGGAGCTGGCCCAGGCGAGGCAGGAGCTGGCCCAAGCGAATCAGAAAATCGGCGACATGACAGCCCGCTTCGAGGTCCGTCCGTTTGGGGCAGGGACTGCCTCCCCCCCCCCCCCCCCCCCTGTTTGCACGCCTGCACCGCCCGCCGCACTGGAGATGACATGAAGATCATCGGGCAGTCCGAGGGCAGTCTCGTCGGAGGCAAAACGGAAATCGTGCGAACAGAAGAGTTGGCAAGATGGGGGGGGGGGGGGAGAGAGAGGAGGAGGAGGAGGAGGAGGAGGAGGAGGAGGAGGAGGAGGAGGAAGACGGGGACGACGACGACGAAGACGACGACGAGACGACAAAGTCAAAGACGACAAAGTCAAAGGCGACAAAGTCAAAGGCGACAAAGTCAAAGGCGACGAAGACGAAGAAGACGAAGAAGACGAAGAAGACGAAGAAGACGAAGAAGACGAAGCCGAAGACGAAAGCAGCTCGGTTTTTTCCCCCGACACCCTAACCGGACGGGTCCCCCCGTGGAATGGCGTCGGTCGGGCTCCAGGCCGCTGCGGAGGCCCGCAAGGTCGAAGAAGCCGAGCACGACCCGAAGGTGGCCGAACTCCTTGAGAAGATCCGCCGCTGCACAGGCGACACGGTCGGCCCTTTGCCCTCCCGATCTGCATCATCATCATCATCATCATCATCATCATCATCATCATCATCATCATCATCATCATCATCATCATCATCATCATCATCATCATCATCATCATCATCCATCATCATCATCAGCATCAGCATTATCATCATTATCATCATCATCCATCATCACCATCATCATCCATCATCATCATCAGCATCAGCATTATCATCATCATCATCATCATCATCATCATCATCATCATCCATCATCCATCATCATCCATCATCCAGTCATCCAATCATCCATCCAATCATCATCATCATCATCATCATCATCATCATCATCAAGTCATCATCATCATCATCATCATCATCATCATCATCATCATCATCATCATCATCATCATCATCATCATCATCATCATCATCATCATCATCATCATCATCATCATCATCATCATCAAGTCATCACCACCACCGCCATCATCATCATCATCGTCATCATTTCCTCCTTTCAGATCCGGATCTGCGGGAAGGAGCTGAACGACCGGTGTGCCATTGGCCTGGCCGCCTGGCTGGCCACCAACGACACGGTCACTGAGGTTCGTGTCTGCCGCCATCGCCGGCCCCCGCGCGCACCGCCTCCAGACAGTATTGTTACGAGGGCACAGACAACCAGATCATGAATCCTCCCGGGTGCGCCCGCCGGGACGTCGACCGACAAAATCCGGGAGAGGTTGTCAGATGTGACGCGCCCTGCACCGCGCATCCGAAGTCTTTTCGGTGGCCGCCCTTCCCAACCCCATCTCACATCACCTTCCACCTTCCTACGCGGGTGACCATGACCATCGATCGGCCGCCACCACGGTGATGATGCAGCTCGACCTCTCAGATAACCAGATTGGCGACGAGGGGGCGCGTGCCCTCGCGGCCGCCCTGTCCAAGAACAGCACCCTCACCGAGGTCCGCATGGCCCCTCGTCGCCATCTTCGTCAGAACGGGGGGCCGCCACCCACCATCTCGTGGCCTCTTTCATCACTCACTCCCCCTCTCCCAATGGCCATCATCCGCCCTGCTGGATGTGTCGCCGATGCCGCTGATGCCATGCGGGATGTGTCGCCGATGCCGCTGATGCCATGCGGGATGTGTCGCCGATGCCGCTGATGCGATGCTGGATGCCGCTGATGCGGGCTTCCCAACACGCAGCTCGACCTCTCGAATAATGAGTTTGGCGACGAGGGGGCGCGTGCTTTCGCGGCCGCCCTGCCCAAGAACAGCACCCTCAAAGTGGTCTGCGCTGAGGGAGTGCGTCCCGCATGACATGACATGTCGAGGGGAGCGAAGCGACTGATGGCTTCGCGCTACGATGGATCATCATCATCATCATCGCCATCCAATTTTCATCATCACCATCATCATCCAATCATTTCCTCCAATCATCATCAGCCTCAGTATCACCACCATCACCTCCACCCAGCATCGCCCAGTCATCACCAGCATCATCATCATCCACTCATCATCATCATCAATCATCATCATCATCATCAATCATCATCATCATCATCCAATCATCATCATCATCATCGTCATCATCATCATCCAATCATCCTCGACCATCATCGTCATCATCCAATCATCATCATCCAATCATCATCATCCAATCATCATCATCCAATCATCATCCAATCATCATCATCATCATCAGGAGCAGCACCAACAGCCCAACAGCACCAACAGCACCAACAGCCTTATCGAGCGAATAACATGGGAGGGAGCCCGGGGGAGCTGGTGTTCGCGACTGGGGTGGTGGAGACCTCCTGGTGCCGCCTCGGACATCCCGTCCCAGGGCTGGTGGCTCCCTCATCTGATCCCCTCTTACCCTCTTCCCCGCGGTGGGCACAACTGGCCCCTCGGGTGCCATCCAGCTTCACCTACGCAAGAACCGGATTGGCGCCGAGGGTGCGTGTGCCCTCGGAGCCGCCCTGCCCCAGAACGACACCCTGCAAATGGTCTGCAGCGTCCCGCAGCCTGCCCATGCTGATTGGCCGATCGATGGCTGCTTCTCCTCGATCCGCCACCTCTCCATCTCCCCGCCTGTGCCCATGTTGATTGGCCGATCGATGGCTGCTTCTCCTCGATCCGCCACCTCTCCATCTCCCCGCCTGTGCCCATGTTGATTGGCCGATCGATGGCTGCTTCTCCTCGATCCGTCACCCTCTCCATCTCCCTGCCTGTGCCCTGGCCGATGGCTGCTTCTTCTGCTCCCTCCTCGATCCGCCATCTCCCCCTCCCCGCCATCGGATCCGGAGATCGACTGATCGTTGCTCCCCCTCCCCCTCCCCCTCCCCCTCCCCGTCATCGGATCCGGTGATCGACCTTCGGACGGACGATGCTGATGCTGACCCGGCCCCCCGCTGTCATCATCAACACCCAGCTTCGCATCGACCAGAACCGGATGGGCGACGAGGGGGCTCGGGTCTTCGCGGCCGCCCTGCCCCAGAACAGCACCCTCCAAGCCGTCTGCATGGGCTCATCATCCCTCCCGCCAGCAGCAGCAGCATCATCATCCAGTCGTACTGTAATTATTATCTGCACCCTTCTCCCTCCTCATCATCATTTGGTTCCTCTGTCTGCCTGTTTTCGGCTTCTTCTGTGGGCACGCAGCTCGACCTCAGCCAGAACGGAATTGGCGACGAGGGGGCGCGTGCTCTCGGGGCCGCCCTGCCTGAGAACCACACCCTCATCCATGTCTGCAGGGTCATCGGAATTGTCAAGCATGATGATGATGATGATGATGATGATGATGATGATGATGATGATGATGATGATGATGATGATGATGATGATGATGATGATGATGATGATGATGATGATGATGATGATGATGATGATGATGATGATGATGATGATGATGATGATGAAATGATGATGATGATGATGATGATGATGATGATGATGATGATGATGTGATGATGATGATGATGAATGATGATGATGATGATGATGATGATGATTGATGATGATGATGATGATGATGATGATGATGATGATGATGATGATGATGATGATGATGATGATGATGATGATGATGATGATGATGATGATTGGATGATGATGATGATGATGATGATGATTGGATGATGATGATGATGATGATGATGATGATGATGATGATGATGATGATGATGATGATGATGTTGATTGGATGATGATGATGATGATGTTGATTGGATGATGATGATGATGATGATGATTGGATGATGATGATGATTGGATGATGTTGATTGGATGATGATGATGATTGGATGATGATGATGATTGGATGATGATGGATGATGATGATGATTGGATGATGATTGGAGTGATGGATTGGATGATGGATTGGATGATGATTGGATGATGATGACCTGGATGATGATGATGATGATTGATGAGATTGATGGATGATATGATGATGATGAATGATGATGATGAATGAATGATGATGATGATGATGATGGATGATGATTGATGATGATGATGAGATGATGATGATTGATGTGATGATGATGATGATGATGATGATGATGATGAATGAATGATGATGATGATTGGATGATGATATGATGATGAATGATGATGAGATGATGATGATTGATTGGATGATGTGAATGAATTGATGATGATGAATGATGATGAGATGATGATTGATGATGATGATGATGAGATGATGATGATGAATGATTGGATGATGATGATATGGAAATGATGAGTGATTGGATGATGATGGATGATGATGGAATGATGATGATGATGATGAGATGATGATGATGATGATGATGATGATGATGAT
>JAPMOS010000365.1:0-23517 GCA_027972325.1 Paratrimastix pyriformis | reverse complement strand
TCCGCCGTCTTGTCTGTGGTCTGGGCTCCGTCCGCTGTTCATTTTGACATGTCCCTCCCCTTTTGTTTCTTGTTTCTTGTGATCCGCCGTCTTGTCTGTGGTCTGGGCTCCGTCCCTGTTCATTTTGACATGTCCCTCCCCCTTTTGTTTTGTTTCTTGGGATCCGCCGTCTTGTCTGGTCTGGGCTCCGTCCGCTGTTCATTTTGACATGTCCCTCCCCTTTGTTCTTGTGATCCGCCGTCTTGTCTGGTCTGGGCTCCGTCCGCTGTTCATTTGACATGTCCCTCCCCCTTTGTTTTCTTGTGATCCGCCGTCTTGTCATCTGTCCTTGCCTGGGCTGCTTGCTCCGCGTTTTCGTCATGTGTCCCTCCGCGCAGAGGCCAGATCGGGGTGCTCCCTCCTCCCATCTCTCACTCACCGCAGCCCCGCCCCATTCATCCTCCTCGACCTCTCCTTGCCATGGAAACCTTTCCTCGCCGTTGTCATCCCACATCCAGGACGACTGTCTTCCTCGGGACTGAATCTCCTCAATCGCCGTTTCTCGTCTCCTTTTCGCCACTTACTTACCACCGCACCACCACCACCGCACCACAAATCTCACTCTCTTTTTTCCTTTTTTCTCATCCCACCTCCGCACCTTTTCCAGGATGGCTGCCCCTCGGCCTCTCCATCGGGACTTCCCTCGGCCGGCGTCGCGTCAGCCGTGGTACGCGAGCTCTTCGCCATGGTCTCCGACGCCCATCAGCGCAACGTAACCCGGTTCTCCGTCACCGTGACATGCGTCGAGCTTAAAGGGGACCTGGTCCGTCCGAATGTGTGTGTCTGTGAAAAAATAGTCTGTGTTCTGCAGTTCTTGTTCATGGATCCGTTCTATGTCCGTCTGTGTCTGTTGTTCTCCGTCGCCGTGCCGAGCTGAAAGGGCCCTGGTCCGTTCGAATGTGTCTGTGGTTCATGAGAATGTGTCCTTCTCGCCCTGACACCCACGCGCCACCCCAGATTCGGGACCTGTTTTCGACCTCGTCCGGCCCGTCGGCCCCAAGCACGACATTCGCCGGGACCCCGAGGGCCACATGTTCGTCTCGACCTGACGTCCAGGTCCGCATCTGCCGCGGTGATGTGTGGTGATGATGATGACGATCGGATGATGATGAACGGATGAGGATCATGATGATGATGATGATGATGATGATGATGATGATGATGATGATGATGATTGGATGATGATGCATGGATGATGATGACTGGATGATGATGTTGATGATGATGATGATTGGCTGATTGATGCGGCGAGATGATTTGATACGTCAAGGTCGGTATGCCCAGCCTATTATTTAAAGACCGAGATTGCCTGGGCTCAGCCTAGAATCGGGGTAGAGAGAACATGCTGTGTATTTGCGAGGGCGCAGGCGACAAGTTCAAGAAAGGATTACTCGCGCCTTCGCGCCATGCGTTACACTCGGGGGTACCAAGGATCGTGAGGTCCTGATGATGATGATGATGGTGATGGTGATGGTGATGGTGATGGTGATGATGATGATGATGATGATGATGATGATGATGATGATGATGATGATGATGATGATGATGATGGGGATGATGGGGATGATGAGGATGATGATGATGAGGATGATGATGAGGGATGATGATGAGGATGAGTGTTTGATCCACTCACGCTGGATGACACTGGGCACTTCCTTCCCCCATACCCGGCAGATCAACAGCGCGGATGATTACGAGCGACTCCGCCGCATCCTGCAGTCACGCCGCAGCACACAGCTGGCGCACAGTGGTCCGTGTGCCCATCAGCATCAGATGATGATGATGATCGGATGATGATGATCGGATGATGATGATCGGATGATGATGATGATGATGATGATGATGATGATGATGATGATGATGATCAGGATGATGATGATGATGATGATTGGATGATGATGATGATGATGATGATGATGATGATGATGATGATGATGATGATGATGATGATGATCGGATGATGATGATGGTATGATGCTGAGCATCGTCAATATCATTACCAATTATCCCTCCCTGCCCCCCCCCCCCCCCCCCCACACACACAGTGTGATTACGATTCTTGTGGACGGGACCCACTTGCCCTCGGCCGACCCCTCCCGACGGGCCGCATCACCTTCGTCGACCTTGCCGCCTCCCAGCGGCCCCTTCGCGGCGACCCTCGTCCGTCACCCTGCTTCCACCCTCCCAATATGACCCACATTCGTCACCGTGCCCCAATCTGGCTGTCTTTTGGGGAGTTGCGTGGTGCCGGTGAGAGAATTCCCAGCACCGGTACCCCTGGGGGTGGTGGAGGTGAGGATGGATGATGGCTGGGGCGCGTGGAATCGGCGAACTGAGGTGGCGGTGGATCAACTTCTCCTTCCTCCCTCCCTTTTTGTCTGGACGGTTTGTGTTGTGTTCGCGGCTTTTCCCATTTGCGCGCAGTGTCCGACAGCGCCCGTGAGCAGCAGCGGATAGCCAAGAGCCTGGGCACACTAGGCGACGTCCTGACGGCCATCGCCTGCCGGCATGCATACATCCCCTACCGCCAGTCCAGGCTCACGATGCTGTTGCACGATGCCCTGGGTCTGTCAAAGGTGCCGTTGTGCGTCTGGCCAAAAATCGTTTTGCCGACGAGCAGAAACTCCCTTTCGGGGCAATCTGTGCTGGTGGACAAATCCTCTTCGTCCGACGAGCGGCACCATCAAGCGACTCATCTCACCCTCTTTCTCTCCCCCTCTTCTCGTTCTGCGCACAGCCTGCGAGTCGCAGGTGGTTCTTGTGGCCAATGTCTTCGTCGACGAGCAACACGCTCCCGAGACCCTGAACACACTGCTCTTTGGGGCCCGGATCAAGGCCGCCCCGGAGGCCGCCCCGCCGGGCTCCTCGCCTCGTGATCGGACGGTCCGCCGCGCCTGCCCGTCAGTCAGTCTCGCGTGAGTGTGTATCACCCCGGTCATGATCACCCCCGCTCATGGTCATCATCACCCCCGGTCATGGTCATCATCACCCCCGCTCATGGTCATCATCACCCCCGGTCATGGTCATCATCACCCCCGCTCATGGTCATCATCACCCCCGGTCATGGTCATCATCACCCCCGCTCATGGTCATCATCACCCCGGTCATGGTCATCATCACCCGCTCATGGTCATCATCACCCCCGGTCATGGTCATCATCACCCCCGCTCATGGTCATCATCACCCCCGGTCATGGTCATCATCACCCCCGCTCATGGTCATCATCACCCCGGTCAAATATACTATCTATCACCCCGCCTCTTGTCCACTCACCCAAAAAACAACAACAAAATGCACTGGGGTGGTTGTTGTTGATTGGTTGGTTGGTTGGTTGGTTGGTTGGTTGGTGGTTGGTTGGTTGGTTGGTTGGTTGGTTGGTGTTGGTTGGTGTTGGTTGGTGTTGGTTGGTTGGTTGGGTTTTATTATTTTTCAGGGATCTTCCGTCGTGAATCTCGACCCAGCAGATGAGGTGGGGCAAGAACCTCACCACCACCCATCCGTTATTTTTTCCCCTTGTTTTTGGGGTTTGGGGTTGCAGTGGCGTGCTGCGTCCTCGAGTCTCCGATCGCCCCCGGTGACCCCAGGAACCTCCAGTGAACCGCTCCAGGCCTACCTCCCGCTGTCCCCCAGGAGATAGCCAACCCAGCCGAGTCGCCCCACCGACGTGGCTGCATGCCGACGCGAGATCATCCCCGAGTGTTTGAACCCCATCTTCTTCTTCGTGTGATTCGTTTGTGTGTGTTTTGTTGTTGTTGTTCTTGTTGCTGCTGTTGTTGTTGCTGCTGCTGTTGTTGCTGCTGCTGCTTTGTTGTTGTTGCTGCTGCTGCTGCTGTTGTTGTTGTTGTTGTTGTTGTCGATCATCACAAGACTGGCCGAGGAAGGTTTGGAAGTGTGTCGATGACTCCTCGGGGCTGCTGAGGTTCCCTGATGACCAGTCTCGGTTCGTTGGGCGGATCCGGATGGTGACGAAGGGCGTAAAGAGGGTGGTGACCAGGGAGATAAGGGGGTCCTGTACGGCCTGGGGCCAACACGTTTCCCCCCTATGATGATTGGAGAATGAAGAGAGGAGAACGATCGAAACCGAAAGTGAAAAATCATTTCAGTTGTACCCCACTCACAGCTTTAGTCAATCTTGGCGTTGGGGTCCCTCCCATCTTGTGCTGGTCGAGCCACGTTGAAGCATGCCATGCCGCTCATCATCAATCACCACCATCCAAATCATCACCAACCTCCTGGGAGCTCAACGTTTCGCTTGTTTCAAAGAGAACGAACAAAGCGCACTACGATCACGCGTTCAATGCGAAAATTTGATAGGTTGACAAACGGACTGTTGCAGCCTTAGCTGCCAGAATAGCCTGCCGAACCCGACGTTGATGATCGTCGGCCGGCCTCGGAAGTAAATCTCCTTTTCCGTCTCCGATTTCTCCGCCCCCCTATAAGGCCCACGTTTGTTTCCCTTGAACAGAGAGCCTTTATGTCTTCTCCTGTCTTTGACACCGGATCAAGACAACAGTGTTAACACTTTTGACAATGTCCGGCTTTGCAACCCACCTTCGCTCGGGCGGTTTGGGGGACATCTCAGACCACGAACCAAAGACCCCTCGGGAACGAACCGAGACTCCGTCGTCAGGTTCAGCATCTGATATCGCCGCCCCACCATGCCCGCTCCTGGTCAACAGCTCTACTCCGTCACAGCACCCCAAGTTCCGATCCTCTCGAAGCCGTCTCTCGACGCAGTTCTCGTGCCACCCCCAGCGTCCCTTGTCTCCGACGCCATCTACTCCGAGCTCGAGGTTCAGGCCTCTCTTGATGACGAGACCATCCCGACCACACTCAAAGAGTTCATCACCCAGCTCAAGGAACATTACCGGCCAGCCTCGGGCGCCGCTCGTGTCATTCGCCTGAAGCAACTCACCTTTGACCCTTCTCCGTCCACTCCGGTTGCTCGACAGCTCCTCGAGTACTTCCACAGGTTCGACTGCCTCGCCAAGGCGCTCGCCATCCCGGAGAGCAACCAGGCCACCATCTTCAAGAACTCCCTCCGCGGCTGGTTCTCCGCTCGAGTCAAGGCCCACTTGTTGTCACTCGATACCGAGCCGGAGGACCTGCGGGCCTTCGTCCTGGCGTGCTTTGGCCAGAAGGAAGACGAGTACCATGAGGACCAGGTACGCCCGCCCCGCGAGCCGACCCACCCGCGCTACCAGCACGAGGACCGTTCCACCCGTTTCCCCAGGCCAACAGCAACCGACAGCAACAGACCCGTCCCCACGTCGACCGCTTGACCCCTGAGGCCCGCGAGCGCTGCATCAAGGAAGGCCTCTGCCTGCGCTGCCGCAGCGCGGGTCACATGGCCTCGAACTGCCCGTCTTCACCAGCACCGTCCGTCGCTACCCCGACCGGCCACAGTCCGACCGGCCCTTTGGCTCCAGCAGCGACCCGCTTGCGACGCCCGCCCCGCAGCGCACCTCACCGCCTCAGCAGCAACAGCAGCCGCACCAGCGTCCGGCCCAGCAACCTCAGGCCCCGACTCGCCACTCGTTCCGCCAGACGAGGCCTGTGGAGCGCTACACCCCGAGTGCCCGGGAAGTCCAGCAAGGAGGATGAGGAGGAACGAGCCGTCTTCCTATTCCCCTCCCCGTGGCCTGTGGTGGTGAGCGCGGACCTGTGAGGCACCCAGCAGCCGGGCTAACTGCTGGTGATGCTAGTCCAGGTTAACTTGAGCAAATTGCCCAGGCTCGCTGCCTGGACGACCCCAGGTCGTTTCCCTCTGCATCATGCTGCGCATCTCCTCATGAGCCTCTGGCACAGGACGGCCGGCCTCAACTTCGGCCTCAACCAGCCACCGCCGAGCTTGCCTGCGCCGCACCCCAACACACCGCGGAGAAGCGTGTCAGCATCACCGACGACAACGACAAGACCATCCAGTGCGTGATCGACACCGGCGCCACCCACTCCTTCACCTCCGAGCGCTACGCACGCACCCTTGGCTACACGCCCGAGCCATGTGACCCCGTCACCGCCCGCTTGGCAACAGGCGCCCTCACCCACATCGACCGCGCCATCACGCTGACCCTCCACCTCACAGACGACGCCCCGCCCACCCCAGCCACGGTCTACATCCTCACGGAGGACCACCCACCGGACTACATCCTCCTCGGCATCAAGCAGCTCAACAACTTCAACATTGAGGTCCGGGACGGACAGACAGGGCTGAGTTGGCGCGGCCCACCCGCTGAAGACGTCGACATGCCCTGGCCGCCCGCGAGCCCAACGAGGACGGCCACGCTGCGCAAGAGCAGGAACAACACGGATGCAACATCATGAGCGAGGTCCTCACGAGCGACGAGCGCGCACAAGTCGAGCAGCTCTTCAACGAGTACCCCGACGTTTTCGGCCCCATCGACAACCAGCCCGCCCGTCTGACCCCCTTCCGCGTTGAGCTCGACCCGCCCGACGCCAAGCCCATCCATCTCCCACCCGCCGCCTCGCCCCACCCAAGCACGCCTGGGTCAAGGCCGAGACCATGCGCCTCCTCGCCCAGGGCATCATCCGCCCATCCCGCTCCCCGTGGTCCGCGCCCATCACCGTCGCCCTCAAGCGCAGTGGGGCGTTTCGCTTCTGCGTAGACTATTCTGCTTTGAACAACATCACCGCACGGGACAGCTTCCCACTCCCACATCACCGACCTCCTGACCAAGTTCCGCAACATGGCCTATCTGGCGAGTTTTGATTTTGTGTCTGGGTACCACCAGGCCCCGTCAGCGAGGACACCATCCACCTGCTCGCCTTCGTCACCCCGACGGGCTCTACGAGTTCACCCGCCTTCCTTCGGCGTCAAGAATGGCCCGTCGTACTTCCAACGCGAGGTCTCCCGCCTCTTCTCCGACATCCCCAACACCACAACGTACCAAGACGACATCGGGGTTGGCGAACGGACCTTCGACACCTTCCTGCGGACGTTGCGCGCCGTGCTTGACCACTGCCGGGCCCACCACCTGAAGATCAACGGCTCGAAGAGCGTCGTCGGCCCGCGGAGCTCCCCTACCTCGGCATGCTTGTGGGACCCGCCGGCGTCCGCGTCGATCCTGAGCGTGTCCGGCCGCTCCTGGACCTGCACCCACCACACAACAAGGAGCAGCTGCGATCATTTTTGGGACTCGCGCAGTACTACCAACGCTTCGTCAAGGACTACGCCCACACCTCAGCCATCCTCTGGGACCTCATCGCCCACGACGCCACCTTCGTCTGGACCCCGCAACATCAACAGGCCTTCGACAGCATCAAGACGTCCATCGGTCAAGCCCCCACCCTGCACCACGTCGACCCTGCCCTCCTCTCTACCTCCGCACCGACGCCTCCACCGCCGGCATAGGCGGCGTCCTCTCACAGGTTGTCACCGACCCTGACGGCCAACAGGAAGAGCGCCCGATCATGTTCGTCTCGCGCAAGCTGACCAGCGCCGAGCGCAAGATGTCAACCATCGAGCAGGAAGCCCTTGCCGTGGTGCACTGCCTCGAGAAAGCCCGGCCCTACATCTTCGGCCAGGTGATCATACGCACCGATCATTCGAACCTCATGTTCATGCGCACTTCCGTCAACCCTCGTGTTCAACGGTGGTCACTCTTGCTCAACGAGTTCGACTGTACAGTGGTCTACACACCAGGCAGGGACCAACTGCGTCGCCGACTGCCTTTCGAGACTCCCTGGACCTGCCGACACCTCCCAAGCCCGATCCCGAGGCTACGGTCGCCGAGCTCGCTGTGTTCTGTGGCCATCTCCCTCACCGCCGCACGCGCCGCCACGTCACATGCAATGCCGTCACCACTCGCCGCACACGAGCAGCACCAGCAACATCAGCAACATCAGCAACACCAGCAACACCACCCGCACCAGCACCAGCAACACCAGCACCAGCAACACCAGCCGCAGCAACACCCCCTCCCGACGTCGACCTTCCCCCGACCCAACCGCTCATCGCAGAAATGGACACCATCGGGTACGACACCGACCAGCAAGGCGTCCGCACCCTCCACTCCCGCCCCTCCCCCGAGTTCATCGCCAAGCTCTGGGCCCTCTCCCACTCCCATCCGATGGCTGGCCACATGGGATATGAGCGCTCCCTCAAGCGTGCCCAGGCAGTGCTCAAGTGGCCCGGAATGCCCGACGACCTCACCACCTTGTACAAGCAATGCCCAACCTGCCAGAAGCTTCGTGCAATCCCCGCCTCCGCCCCCGAGATGCACTCCACCGCCAGTGACCACCCCTTCGACACGGTCTTCCTCGACTACATCGGCCCCCTCCCCACCTGCCAAGGCTACCGCTACGTCCTCACCGCCATCGACCGCTTCTCCCGCTTCACCACCCTCACCCCCGTCCGCACAACAACCGCAACTGACACAGCACAGGCCTTCTTCGAGGACTGGATCTGCCGCTTTGGCCTTCCGCGCTTCGTCACCACCGACGGCGGCAGCCACTTCGCCAACGCAGTCATGAAGGACGTCTGCCAGCACCTGTCCATCACCCACCACGTTACCATTCCCTACCACCCCGAGTCACACGGAGTTGTGGAGCGCGTGAATCGGGTGATCGTTGACACAGCTCGCGCCCTCCTCCGCCAAGATGCGCGATGGATACGCCTCCTCCCTCCCACCGCCTTCGCCATCAACACCTCCGTCAACCGCAGCATCGGCGCATCCCCATTCGACGTGACCCACGGTTTCAGACCTCGTTTGCCCGCTCACGCCGAGTTCCAGCTGCCCCCACCCTCCACCGACGAGCCACTCGACGCCGCAGCCTTCGCCAAGCAACTCGCCGACCGCCTTCCTGCCATTCTCCAGCGCGTACGCGACGCCGAACAACGTGCCTTCAAGTCCGCCAGTGAGCAATACCTCCAACGAATGCACAGCAAGCAGACCTCGTTTGAACCTGGCGACTACGTTCTCATTGCCCGTGATCGCGTGGACAAGCTTGACATTCCATGGAAGGGCCCCTACATCGTCGAAGAGAAGAAGAAGAATGGTGTCAACTACGTCGTCAAGAACGTCCTCGACAACACCACCATGGAGACCCACATCACCAAGCTCGCGCCCTTCAATGCAGCAGCCCTCTCACCAACCGACCTTGAAGCCGAGGCTGCCCCCTACGGAGAATTCCTCGTTGATCGAATCCTGCGCCACGAGATCGACGACAACGGCGACATCCGCCTTCGAGTCCTCTGGAAAGGATTGCCGGATTTTGGAGACGATGACGACAGATCCTGGGTACTACACGCTACCTCGCTCGCCACCGAAGCCGTCAAGAAATACTGCCGAGAACACGACCTGCCCTGCGCCCCCATCAAGAAGCCACGCCGCCTTCAGGGAAGAAACCAGTGTTGCAGCCTTAGCTGCCAGAATAGCCTGCCGAACCCGACGTTGATGATCGTCGGCCGGCCTCGGAAGTAAATCTCCTTTTCCGTCTCCGATTTCTCCGCCCCTATAAGGGCCCACGTTTGTTTCCCTTGAACAGAGAGCCTTTATGTCTTCTCCGCGATGTCAGGCGCGCCTTGTTCGGCTTCAAGCACGGGGCCGCTGCGGGTCCGAGTGGCTTGGCCCCCGACCACATCCGCAGCGCGGTCCGCAAAGATCCTGCCATCCTGCCTCTGCTCGCCGAGGCCCTGAACTTCTTCGTGAAGTGTTTTTTTTTTTTTTTTTTTTACAAACCCACCCCGGCAACCGAAATTACCGAGCGGGTGCAGGCTCCAATTGGCAGACCAGAGCTTAATGCTCCAGTCGCCCGGCGCTTGCCCGCCCTCTGGCGGGCCCAACGCCCTCTCAGCCCACACCCTCCCTCCCCCTTCCGGGGGGGGGTGGGTTCTGTCCCCCCTCAGGGGGGATTGGTCTCATCTCTCGGGCAATCTGAAAAGTTTCTCCCCAGTTCTTCGCACTAATCATTGCCTTCTTCCATTCTCTTTCTGTCCAGACATCCAGAATTCCCATCTCAGCCGCCAGCTCGCATTCACCTTTGTGATAAGTTCTCGGGTTACAGAGACACTCGAGTCTCCTTGACACTTTCTTCCGAACTTCCCTTGCCAGCATAGCACAGCAATCTTCAGTTTTGCCCACGTCTCCAAAATGAACCCCCTGCACCCCTGCTTGTCTTGTCATCATTTCCTTCATTCTTGCGTAGGCCTCTCCATCCACCGGATACTTTTCTCTACAAGCGGCATTCTCCACCATGATAATTCCCACAGGCCAAGGAGCATTACCAGCACCTATAATTCCGTCCTTCCAGAAATTCGCCCGCCAGAATTGGAATGTCCCCGCTTCAAACACCGCAATCTCCCTAACCATTGCGTCGACCTTTTCCATTGTGATCGTCTTGCGGATAATATCCAACCCGCTCCCGATTCCATCTCTGTTCGGCATTCCAGGTCCGTACGGAATAACCATCACGCACCTCATGGCTCTCGGGTTCTTCACTCTTTCCGCGATTTTCCGAAAGAGCTGATCCATTGCCGCTTGTTCATATTCAGGGTTCGCAAATGCCAAGAGCTCGCTATCCTCATTTACTCTCTCAAATCCATCAAATCTTGCTCCAAACACCCTATCCTCCTCTGCTGGTGTGCAGTATTCCTCGTACGTCGGGTCCACATTCCCAGGATGACAGAACAGCATTGTACACAGCCCGAAAGCATCTGCCATGACAGTACTCCATTGATGTGGCGTGGCCCATGCATTCTCATCTTTCACAACCCTCTGTCCGCCAAGTACCGTTCCCTGCGTGTATCGCTCATGGAGTCTCACTGCTTCCTCCACAAATCCCGCTGTCATCTCCGCCCAACTTTTCCCCTTCCTCATCACGCTTTGCCGATACCTCCGAAACATCTTCCAGAATACCTCCCTCTCCATCGTTTTCCCTCGGAAAGCAATCAGTCCATCTTCTTGATGCACCGCTATCATTGCTCGCAATGCTTGCACCTCCTCTGCCTCTTCCTGGACTTTCTGTGCCTCCTTCATCCTGGCTATATCATCCTCCTCTTTCAACCACCTATCAAGTGCTTCCTTCTCCGCTGCCTGTAGTTTCTTGAACCTCTTTTCCCGGGCAGCCCTCATCTGTGGGCACACCAAGATCATGTGTCTGAAAGAGTCTTTCATTCCACACAGGGGCATTTCTTCGCCTTCCTCTTTTCCTCCTCGTCTTTCAACTCTCCCTTGTGTGCTCGTATTTCCGCCCTCACATTCTCCGTCATGAACCTCTGCGTCATTGCCGAATAATATCCCCTCAAGTTGGTCAGCCGAACCAGCCTCTCTCGATTCTTATCCACATTCCTGGAGCTCCTCTGTATCAGCATCATGGCATTCTTCGGCTTTGCCTCGGCACGACTCATCCTCAGCTGCATCTGCCTCTCCTTTATAAATTGTTTATAGCTCGACTCCACCCTCCCGCTATCAGTTTCCAGCCAGATACCCGCCTTCACCTCGGTCAGTGCCACCACTGGCTTCTCAGATCCCTTTTGCCTCCTTGTCCGCCATCCCGTTCCCAATTGCATCCCAGTTCTTCGGGTCCCCGTCCCTTGGTGCCCCTTCACCCATAATATTGTAATTTCCCTGGATACTCTATCACTTCCTGTTGCACCCTTTCCAACATCGACCAGGTATTTTTCCCAATCAGTTCCCCTTGGGACAGCCGTCTTCGCCTCCTTCGCTCTAATGAATCGCCCGACCCAGCCTTGTGCATATTTGCTATCAGTATGAATTTCCACGTCGGCCCCTCCCGCCAACTCGATCCCTTTCCAAATTGCCTCAAGCTCCGCCTCATTATTTGATTGTTTGGCGCCAGTGCATCGGGCCGAACACCGACACACCATTCCTTCTCCGAGTCTTTCAATGACTGAATACCCTGCTCTTCTCAACCCACCAGTTCCCGACGACGATCCATCTGTGTAAAATACACGCTTGGGGCCCCGACCCGCAGGTACTGTCTCTTTCGCACCCCACCTTCTCCTTCCTTGGCCCGGTCCCGCGTCTCCATTCGCCCGACCCCTTCCGACAAGGTGAACTCCGGCTTCAACCGAAGACTTCCTTCTTGGCAAACCTTCCTTCTGAGTATTTTGAACCACGGAGGTTGGCCCTTAACGCTCTTCAACTCTTCACCGTTATCGCTCACCAGGTCTGACAATTTTCGGTATTTCCGCCTTGCCATTCTTTTCAGAGTATTAACTTTGAGTTCCGGCAAAATGTCACCCACATACTTATCCCTCCCTGTCAACTCCAACGGGGCTAACTCCCCAGTCATCCGAAGACTCATACCCTCCCTCTTCAATATCCGAACTGCCGTCCCCACCATTGGTCCGTAACAGATCGCCTTCTTGCAATATCTCGGGGTTGACAAAATATCGCCTTTCCCGCCCCACATCATCTCAAGCCTATCGATCTCTGCCATTGTATTTACTCCAGTTTCCGTCCTTGGGTCTGCTACATTTGCTATAAGCTTCAACAGGAGCGTCAGGTCGTGAACATCGGTAGGACTCTTTAAACCAAACCCCCTCTTTTTCGAAAGGTACAGACAGTCAGTCGGGTCAGCTTTCCCAAGGACATACGATACCTTTCGAATAGTCGTTCTGTACTGTGCTTCAATTCGTTCCAGTGTTCCTCTATCCACAGGAACGTTCCGTGCCACATACTGCAAACAAGGCGTCACACATTCATTTAAAATCTGAACCACCGCCATCGGGGAAGCTTCGCAGCCGCGATTTTTCTGTCTTCCCACCATCTTTTGGAACAGTTTAGCCGTGTTGACTTTGAGAGTCAGATTCTCATCCACCCAGATTCCGAGATACCGAATTGCTCCTCCTTTCGGCTCACATTTCACCACGGCCTCTTCTCCAAACCTTAATGGTGCCTTATTCACATCGTTCGTGAGAAAGTCTGATTTCTTGCAATTGATTGTCATGCCAGCCGACCGAATCTTGTCCATGATTATCCTTCCCACTTTTCGAGTCCGTCGCGGGATTCAGTGATTATCATAATATCGTCAGCAAACGCCTGCAGGAATATTTTTGCGCCATCCTCTCTGACGTATCCTTCCTCCGCCCCTGTTCCCGGGCCTTCTTGAGAATGCTCTCCATAAACGTAATGAACAGCAGGCAAGACAGTGGGTCACCTTGCGAAATTCCTCTTTCAATATCATACCAGTCTGTTGGGCCGTATTGTGTCACAACCCGGGCCTTTCTCCCCCGATAAAGGTTCTCTATATATTCTATAAAGGCGTCCTCAACACCAATATCTTCAAGCCCCGACCTCAGCGCGTTAAAATCGACAGTGTCATAGGCTTTTGATATGTCGAGCCCTAGCATATAAAATTTCTTCCTTGTCACTCGTGCATCTGCAATGACACTAATAATGTTTGAAATCGGTGTTTCTATCGACCTTCCCCGTAGGAACCCAAACTGCTCGGGTCCAAAGACTCCTGCCTCAATCACAGCCTTCTGGAATCTTCTTGCCAAAATACATTGCAGAGTCTTCAGAAACACCGGTATCAAGCTAATAGGTCTTCGGTTTGTTGGATCCCCTGGATGTTCCTCCGCTTTCATTATCATGACCACATTGCTCCTTTTCAGCGATTCGTCAACCTCCCTTCGTTCAATCATCATATTAAACTGTACCGTTATCCACTTATTCAACTCAATTCCCCCTGCCCGTAGCATTTCCGCTGTTACTTCATCCGGCCCAGCCGCCTTCCCTGACCCCAGCTGTGTAATCACTTCCCCAACTTCCTCCTCCGTGATCACTTCCATTATCCCCGTCACAATCTTATCCGTGTCGTCGTTCACCACCCGCACTTTCCTTGCCATCTCGGGGGACCTCGCCGACAGCCTTTCCATAAATGCCCTCCACTCCTTTTTCACCACTTCCGGATCATAAACGACATCCCCAATTTCACCTTTCTCATTCCTGTAGACATAGGAACTTACCGGGGCTCGCATCACCTCACTCCGGAAGATATTTCGATACCACTGCCTCCTCTTTCCCTTCAATCGGTCCATAATATTCTGCTCACGGCGCGTTTTCCTTCCCCTGTACCATTCCTCCACCATTTTCTTCAGCCTACACCTTTCCTCCTCGCAGGTCCCTTTCGCAATCATCCTCCTCCGAGCTCTTTTAATGGTTTCGGGTTCATAGTCACGATCCGTGAAGGTGACCTGCTTTTCCCCAAAACAGGTCCTACAACTCTCAAGCATTAGTTTCCCCATGTCCTCAAAATTCGCCATTCTGTCAACCGCTCCCTCGACCATATCCCGATACCGCTGCAGTGCCTCTTTCATTCGATCCGCGGCTCCTTTCGCCTCCACCGCCAACGGCCCGCTCCCTTTACCCAACCGCTCTAACTTGGTCACATCCGCAATCGAGGGGCATATGACCCTACTCCTCCTCACTGTTCTGACCCCTGCTGCTGGATCAAAGTTCCCCAAATCGACAATAATCATACTGTGATCCGATAGGTCTCTTTCCCATTCGACCGTCCTCTCGTTTCTATAAACCTGTGCCTTCCCGAAATGTCTGGCAAAGACTTCCTCTGAAGTCATGCATAAGTCAATCCTGTTCTCCTGAATACCTTTTGTTTTGGTTGTCCTCCTCCACGTCACTTCACTCCCGTGCCCACCCAGCATTACCACGTCTACCAGCCCGCTTTCGCTCTGCTCCCGATTCCTTTTTGCCCAATCGTTCCCATCAGTCAAGAGGATAACCATCTCCCCGTTGCCTCGGGCCTCTCTCACAGTCTCCGTCAAGGCACTCTCAACCGAACTCATCAGAACACCCTTCCCCTTACCCCCGTCAGGCTCGTATGCCGGATAATACATGTTCAAGACTGCGAACCTCCTCTTCCCCTCTTCCATATGAATCACCATAAGATATCCCGGGACCACCTCTTCGACCCGTTTCACCCAGCTGGCCATTTCTCGGGCCACCGCCGTCAAGACACCACCTCTATGCACCACTCTCCCTTTTTCCTCTGCTTTGACCCATGATTCATGGACCACGAATCTACCCTTGAGGAAGTCCCTGACTTCATCATCTCTCTCCGTCGCTAATTTGGTCTCTTGCAAAGCCACAATTTGTGCCTCCGCCCCTTCCATCATTTCCTGAATAGTCGCCTGCTTCCACAAGCTCCCAAGTCCTCGAACATTCCAGGATACAATTCTGGTTTCTTTCTCACTCTTCGCCTGCATCCCACTGATCATCACCCCGCCATTTACCTTCTTCCGAGCCGGCTCTTCCCTCCTTTCCCACGGCCTTCTGACTTTCCGAAAGTCGTATCTGCCATCTCCCCTTCCACTATCTCCCCTCCATGCTCTTCCCATGGGATTCTAACCACAGGAACCAACTCCCCATCACCTTCCTGTCCCGTAACATCTGTTCCTCCTGGTGGTTTTGGTGGGAGAAATCTCACCCTTCGGCGCTCCTCTCCCCTTCTCATCCGGCTTCTTCGGCAGACCGAGCGCAAATGTCCGGTATCTCACCTGGCTCTTCCCTCCTACCTCACTTGAGTAGACGACAGCTGCTGCCTCTCCCAGGTATGCCCACAAAACATCATCCGAAGCAATCTCCTGAACTGCAGCATCATCGAAATAGAACCAGCGCCCTCCATGAATTTTTTTCACACAGGTCCAGTGACCCCCTCCCACTCCACCACGATGAATCATGGCAGCGACAGGGTACCACACTTTCCCGTTCCAAGTCATCGGCCCAGTTTCACAAAGCTTACGGTCGTAGACATCTCCTACATTCCTTCGTCTCGATACCACGATCACATCCCGGTCCCATTCAAAGGAGCCCTCATTCACTTGTTCGCTTTCCGCCCCGCAGCAGTTGCAAGTCGCCATCCTTTTCCCCCTTACTATGTTTTCCATTTGAGCTTGATCCCCATCTGCACAAACTTCCACACGCACCACCGAGCTCTGCACCACCTCAACTTCTGACATCTCGCCACACATCACACATCTCCAACGATCTGTTCGCACGACCCGGCTAGCGTGGGATGCCTCCAACACATACTCAAGAAGCTCCCTCGCATCTTCCTGATGCCCTTCTAGTCCCTGTATAAAACCAACTTCTCCGAGCAGTCTCCCTTTCTTACCATGTCTCAGTCTCTCTTCTCTCCCCATCCTGAGGGCACGTATGCATTTCCCCCACTCTCCGTTGAGCTCTACCCCTAAACCTTCCACTATTTGTAACGCAACTCCAAGATAACAACTGTTATCTTGGAGTTCCCTTTTGACACCTACAACCCCAAACACTCTTTTATGTACTGTTTCAGCTTCCTCTCCCTTTGAACCCCCTTTTATCCTACCCCATTCTTCCGTCCCCCTGCTATCTTTCCCATCCCTGATTCCACCCTCCATCATCACACATTTCGGTCGGCCATCCCTCTTGACCCCTACAATCCCTCCTCTTACCCATTCTCCCAGGGTACAAGAGCGACATCTTCGTATTTTTTTCCCTGCAAAGCCCATTGGCATCAAATCAGGAGACGAAGGAAAAACACCATAAGGACAAAACATCACATCTTTTACATCGAATGCGTTGAGCCATGGCTGCTGGCCCGATGGGTACGATCGGAGTGATGAGACTGGTGGTCGGAGTGATGGGAGTGATGGGAGTGATGGGAGTGATGCGAATGATGGGACGCGGCGCGTTCGGATTGAGAAGTCATGGGATGGCTTGAGTGGCGTGAGTGAGATGCTTGATGCTCCGGTTGTGGCTGCAGCGGGTGCAACACAGCGTTCTCGCGGTGGGCTTCCGGTGTCCTCTGAGGAATCCCCTGAGTTTCCAGCACCTCTTGAGTCCCCTGCACCGTCGCAGATCGGCTTGCAGCCTGTCCACCCGCGGGCATCATCATCAGCATCCTCCCCATCTCCGACTCCGGCTCCTTGCGGGGTGTCGTCGCCTTCCGACTCAGCGGGTGTTCGGCCGTTCTTTTTCTTGTCGGGGATCCGGCTGTTCTGGGGGAGCCAGTCCTTGTCATCTGCGCCTCCGGAAGTGAGAACACTCCAGTTCTTGCCGCCTCCGTGGCAAGTGGCGGTGGATTCGCGCCACCAGCAAAGACTCTCCCAATGCCTCTGGAGATAAAAGTAGATTTCCGTGTCCTTTCCAGCATATGGAGCGCCACTACAAAAAAACTGTAAATCCCAATGACAGTCAATCGACAGACTTTTGAGTCCAACAAGATCCTTAGGGTCTGCGACCACATAACCGTCATGAAAATCGAGAGCAGCATCCGCGCTTAGTTTACCAGTATCCACCGCAAATTGTCTGGCTCGAAGCAGCTCGAGGTCACTCCGTCCGGACGCCCAACCGAGGTCGTCCTTCGGGACTTCCCCATCCAGCTGGCGCCACCGGAGCTCGACCCGTCGCTGTCCATCAATGATCGTAACGGGGTCGAGAACGCGATCGTCGACCGCTCCCCTCACCTCCAGGAACAGCCGGTTCCTCACAGGAATCAGGGCCACGTTCGACAGCACCACCTCGGTTCTTTGCCACTCGCGCAACACCTCCATTGGTGTCGCCATATCGTTGGAAATGAACAGCTTCTTCTCTCCCGCAGATGCTCGCACATTCTCAACAGATGCCCCAGCACCTCGAGCCCACTCTTGAAGTTGTTCCAGTGCTCCAGGCTCAAACCCAACCGACAGAGTAGTTTCATTGACGAGAGGGAGCTGAGCGAAGTTTCTTGGCAGCGTTCTCATAACTGCCCGGACATCTGGGTGTCGAATTGTTGCCAGTCTGCGGTTCGCAACAATTGGTCCGTAGAATCCTTTCCCCTTCTTCGTGATTGGTTGATATGCTCCAGACAGTCCCATCAGTCTCTGAGGGGGAGGGGCGGACCCATCAGTCCCTGGCTTGATCGTTTTCCCGGTTCCCGCAGGAGGGAGTCCATCGCCAGAACCACTTTGCATCTGCACCCAGCACAACGACCAAAGGGAACAAGGAGACCGTGAGTCCACCTCCACTCGATCGCGGTGATGCTGCCCGACATTCCAGCCATGTCTCCCCTTCCCACATAATCTTTGCATAAATTGCTTCCCCAGCAACATTTTTATGAGGAATCCAGAAGACACACCTTCCTTGAACCGATCCAACACCGTGCATAGTGATGATACACAGACGCGGTGTCGCAGAGAGTCACTGAACCCTCGAATAGCAGTTTCATAAATAAAAATAACAATAGTTGTTCTCACAGAGCCAATAGCAATCCACTCCAGCCAAGATCTAATGCTGAGACTCCCCGATTCCATGGAAGCTTCTCCACGTTTCGATATCATTCGGCCAAAGAGTTCCCAACAATTCTCAATAATCATACGTATAATTCCATCAGCCGCCTTCCAAATCCATTCCTCTTCATCGACCTTCTTGGTCGAGATCTCAGACTGAGCTTCTTGCCCAGCTGAACGGGTCCCAAAATTGGCGACCCATCCCAAACCAACCCAGAAGGCAAAAAGGAGGAAAGCGACCGACCGATTCAAAAACACCACAGTGAACTTTTTTGTATGGCCAGTAAAACTGCCAATAAACTGAAAATTCATGCCGGCATTAACTGAAAATAAACTGGCCGAAAAACTGCCCATACAATCCGTAAAACTGCCGGTATATTTGCCAGTAAATTGCCAGTAAATTGTTGAAACTGCCAATATATTGGACATACGATCAATTTTTACTGCCAGTTTACGAGTTGAAGACCGATGGAACAGGGAGGTAGGGAGGAGGCAATGGGGGAGAATTGGATGTCAGGACGGGCGACGGAGTGACGGGACGAGGAGCGTAAGTAGTCGAGCTGAGTGTCCCATGCGCATCAAGAGGGGAACGGTGTGGAGGCAGGTCAGCAGAAGCTGTTGATCCGTGGTAAGGATCGCACCGGTGCGGATTCTCGCCGGAGGAACGGCCGATGGAAGGAGCTGGAGATGGAAAGAGAAGGGTGGGTGAAGGACTGAGGCAGGAGAGGCAGAGCAGGGAAGGGCGGGATGAGGTGGGGAGCGATGGCCAGACGGCGGGAGTTGAGGCTGCGGGGGAGGGGAGCAGAGAGTGCCAGGGGCAGCGAGGGTGGTGAGGAGCAGCGAGTGTGAGTGGTGGGGAGGGGAGAAGGGTGAAGGGTGATGGTCTGTGGTGGTAGTGGTGCATGGGGTGGTGGCGGTGCTGTGGTGGTGGTACTGGGCTGGTGGCTGTGCAGGGAGTGGAGGTGTGCAGAGAGTTGTGGCGGTGCAGGGGGTGGGACTGGCGGTCCAGGGGGTGGTGCAGGAGGTGGTGCAGGAGGTGCTGGGGTGGCGGTGGTTCTGGGGTGGCGGTGGTTCTGGGGTGGCGGTGGGGTGGTACTGGCGGATTTGGGGTGGCGCTCATGGTCCTGGGGGTGCTGATGGTGGTGCTGGGGTTGGTGCAAGTGTGCTGGGGCTGGGAGGGTGGTGCTGGGGTGGGGTGGGGTGTGCTGGCGGCGTGGCGGTGGGGTGGTGCTGCTCGTGGCGGTGGGGTGGAGCTGGCGGTGGTGCCGGGGGTGGCGGGTGGTGGCGGTGGTGGTGTTGCCGAGGGTGATCGGGTCGTGCAGGTGCCGAGGGTGGTGTAGGTGGTGGGGTGCAGGGGTGGTGCAGAGGGTGGTGCAGAGGGTGGGGTGGTGCAGGGGTGGGGTGGTGCAGGGGTGGTGGGGTGGTGCCGGTGCTTGGGGTGGTGTCGGTGCTGGGGTGGTGCCGGTGGGTGGTGCCGGTGCAGGGAAGGATGACAAAGGATGACAGAGGAGAGGGCACTGGAGGAGGAGGGAGGAGGAGGAGGAGGAGGAGGAGGAGGAGGAGGAGGAGGAGGAGGAGGAGGAGGAGGAGGAGGGGTGGGGTGAACCTGCAGCCAGGTAACCCAGGCACTGATGGGAATTGTGAGGTCAGCCGGGCCAAGACGCGCAGACGAAGGGGCTCAGGAGCGGGTCCTATCAGGTATTCTCGAGAACAACCCGCATCGCCTCTGGTTCCCCCAGCCCATTGAAGAACGCGCGGGGATGAAAGAAAATCACACCTCGGCCTGCCACCAGCCACCAGCCACCAGCCACCGGTCCGAGCAACGAGGGAGGGACCCCGAGTCCCGGACGGGCGGAGCAGACCTCGGGTGTGCGATGGCCCCGCGAAGGCAATCTTGCAGCGCATGAGGTGGTCGGCCAGCATAGGCGAGCCGGGCGACACAGGTCCTCCCGCCCATCACGAACTTGCACCTCGCACATCACCCGGTAGAGGAGCGACGGGTGCACAAGTCCCTGAGGAGGGTGGAGCGGTCCAGATGAATTGCGAGTTGGGTGAGTGCGGTTGGGCAGAAACGTGTGCGCGCCACATCTGTTGGTTCTTTTCCCCCCAGCCCCATTCAAATCCCCTCCATCCCCCCTCCCTGATCCCGAGGTGGGAAGAAACCGCACTGGTTCCGGGGTCTGAGGGCAGCACGGACCGAAGACGATCCCGGTGGGGCATGTGCAGCCTACGGGTTGGCAGGAGAGGAAGTGCTTGAGATGCGAGGCGTTCCAGCTCCCGAGGTGCGTGGGACGAGGTGCGTGGGACGAGGTGCGGGGGACGAGGGACGAGGGACGAGGGGCGGGGGACGAGGGACGAGGGACGAGGGACGAGGGACGAGGGACGAGGTGGGGACGAGGGACGAGGTGTGGGGACGAGGGACGAGGGACGAGGGACGGGGACGGGACGAGGGACGGGACGAGGGACGGGACGAGGGACGAGGGACGAGGGACGAGGGACGAGGGACGAGGGACGCGGGTCGAGGAAGCAGGGACGAGGGTCGAGGAAGCAGGGACGAGGGACGAGGGTCGAGAAGCAGGGACGGACGAGGGACGAGGGACGACGAAGCAGGGAAGAGGGACGAGGGACGACGAAGCAGGGACGAGGGACGAGGGACGAGGGACGAGGGACGAGGGACGAGGGACGAGGGACGAGGGACGAGGGACGAGGGACGAGGGACGAGGGACAAGGAACCAGGAACCAGGGACGAGGAACCAGGGACGAGGGACAAGGGACGAGGAACCAGGGACGTGAGACGAGGGACGAGGAACCAGGGACGAGGAACCAGGGACGAGGAACCAGGGACGCGAGACGAGGGACGAGGAACCACGGACGAGGAACCACGGACGAGGAACCAGGGACGAGGAACCAGGGACGAGGAACCAGGGACGAGGAACCAGGGACGAGGAACCAGGGACGAGGAACCAGGGACGAGGAACCAGGGACGAGGAACCAGGGACGAAGAACCAGTGACGAGGAACCAGTGACGAGGGACGAGGGACGAGGGACGAAGGACGAAGGACGAAGGACGAAGGACGAAGGACGAAGGACGAGGGACGAGGGACGAGGGACGACGAGGGACGAGGGACGAGGGACGAGGGACGCGGGTCGAGGGACGAGGGACGCGGGTCGAGGGACGAGGGACGAGGGACGAGGGACGAGGGACGAGGGACGAGGGACGAGGGACGAGGGACGAGGGACGAGGGACGAGGGACGAGGGACGAGGGACGAGGGACGAGGGACGAGGGACGAGGGACGAGGGACGAGGGACGAGGGACGAGGGACGAGGGACGAGGGACGAGGGACGAGGGACGAGGGACGCGGGTCGAGGGACGCGGGTCGAGGAAGCAGGGACGAGGGTCGAGGAAGCAGGGACGAGGGACGAGGGTCGAGGAAGCAGGGACGAGGGACGAGGGACGAGGGACGACGAAGCAGGGAAGAGGGACGAGGGACGACGAAGCAGGGACGAGGGACGAGGGACGAGGGACGAGGAACCAGGGACGAGGAACCAGGGACGAGGAACCAGGGACGAGGAACGAGGAACGAGGAACCAGGGACGAGGAACCAGGGACGAGGAACCAGGGACGAGGAACCAGGGACGAGGAACCAGGGACGTGAGACGAGGGACGAGGAACCACGGACGAGGAACCAGGACGAGGGACGAGGAACCAGGGACGAGGAACCAGGGAACCAGGGACGAGGAACCAGGGACGAGGAACCAGGGACGAGGAACCAGGGACGAGGACGAGGGACGAGGGACGAGGGACGAGGGACGAGGGACGAGGGACGAGGGACGAGGGACGAGGGACGAGGGACGAGGGACGAGGGACGAGGGACGAGGGACGAGGGACGAGGGACGAGGGACGAGGGACGAGGGACGAGGGACGAGGGACGAGGGACGAGGGACGAGGGACGAGGGACGAGGGACGAGGGACGAGGGACGAGGGACGAGGGACGAGGGACAAGGAACCAGGAACGAGGAACGAGGAACCAGGGACGAGGAACCAGGGACGAGGGACAAGGGACGAGGAACCAGGGACGTGAGACGAGGGACGAGGAACCAGGGACGAGGAACCAGGGACGAGGAACCAGGGACGAGGAACCAGGGACGAGGAACCAGGGACGAGGAACCAGGGACGAGGGACGAGGGACGAGGAACCAGGGACGAGGGAGAGTGGTGGATGCTGGCTGGTGGTGGCGGCCTCGACGGGGAAACGCAGGGGACTGGGGTGCAGGACGGACGAGTGGGACGATACCTTCGCCACGGTCACTGAGTGGCGGGGTGATTGGTCCCGGCGGGCAGGGCACATCCCGGAGGCGACGGAGCTGAAGGGTCGCGGAGGACTCACCTGGAGGATGAGGTGCGCGACACTGAAGCGGGGCTTGATGAAGCCCTGGGACGGGAAACTCGCAAGGCGCAGACCGTCTACAGGGGTCCTGAACGAGGGGTCCGTTTGGCACGTGCTCACAACGAAAGGGAAGTCACCGATGTTCGAAATAGCAGGCATCATCTGTTGAAAATGCGTTTTCAGCAGTCAGAACGTTCGACTTTGTGGATGCTGTTGCAGACATTTGATTCTCACGTGATCCGAATTGGAGGCCGAGAAGCAGGCCGAGAATTCGATGAGGCGATAGGGGAAGAAAAACGGGAGTGAAATCTGAGCTCCAAAAAAGGAAAAGATCAGGTCAGAGCGCAGCTACGATGTGTGGCAGTTTCCCGGAGGATAGCTTATTCTTCACTTCAGATTGCAGAAGAGAATTTCAGAAATTGGAAGCCGGGAGGATGAGACTAGCTTTGAAACCAGCTGCTTTTTTCAATCATCTAATCCATTTTGTGAGTATTTGCATCTTGAATTGCCTGAAGAAAGCCGTGCCGTGACGAAGGGTCCGATCTTTCGTTCCTTCAAAAAGATGGAGAGGATTTTGGGCACCCTCATATCGGTCATGTCCAAGGCACAACGCTCTTCCATTCCCTTGCCGTCTCGCGCTGCGTTGGGCTGGTCTATGTTCGTCGTCTCATTTCATCCCCAACTTCACCGTTTCGCATGCACAATGCACTTTTCAGTCCAATCTTCAGGGCAGGATCCGAAATCATGGACCTCTTCCACTCTTCGCGCACCTCCACCATCCAGTTTGGTACCCATCCACCTCCGTTTTCACGCTCGGTACTTCCTGTCTGCCCCACG
>JAPMOS010000364.1:0-23840 GCA_027972325.1 Paratrimastix pyriformis | reverse complement strand
CGGGGGCTGGGCCGGTGCCGCCGAGGCGGTCCTGAGGGACTATGGCCTGGGCAGAGGGCCCGGCCTGGAGACGAGACGATCCGGTCCATTGGCATTGCCGCCTGGAAGGACATGGTCCGGAAGAAGGTGCGTGAGCACGTCGAGGCCCAGTGGCGCGCGAAGGTGGAGGATGCCCACTCACACCCGAGGCTGGCGCTCCTGCGGCAGGTCAAGCAGGACTATGGCCGCAGCGAGGCCTACCTGGACGACATGAGCCCGGCTGGGCGCCGAATTGCGGCCCAACTGCGCGCAGGGATGTACCTCGATGGTGAGTTCCTCCGAACCTGGAAGGGCAGACCTGAGGCGGAGCGCGGAGGAGCCTACGTGTGCTGCAGCGCGGGACCGCTCGAGGATGCCCAGCATCATCCAGCAGTGCCCCGCCTATGAGGAGTTGCGCAAGAGGCCTGGGACCGCCTCCATGCCGCTTTAGGGGCCCCGGACTGGGCCCGGCTGGAGGCCCTGGGCGCCGACAAGTGGCAGATCATGATCGGGAGGCCTGCGGCAGGCTGGGGACGGCCGACCATCGGGGCCGTCAACAGGATTGCGGGGGACTTCCTGGCTCAGGCCCATGCGCTCCGGCTTCAACTGCTCCGGGAGCGTCGGGCAGGACCACCGCCAGTGGCCAGCGAGCGGGGCCCGGCGGGAGGCTACGTCGCGGCGACGGAGACGGCTGCCTGCTGTGCCCATCCAGCAGACTAGTGGCCACCACAACGAGGCCCCCTCTACATAACAATGGACTGAACCCCTCTCCTTTGCGGGTGGACGACGGCAGCGTCAGGCTCGCCTGGGCTCGTCCTCAAAACCTGCAGGGAGGGTGGGTCTCAGGTCGCTGCTCTTCCCGTCTCCTTCTCTTCCTGCTTTGCTTTCGCCAGGATGGCGGCACTGCCCAAGCGGGACTACATCTGGGCCTGACGCTGGGCCTCAAGCGCTGAAGTGGCTGGGGATGAGGTGATATTTTGTGAAATCGGGTTGGGAAATGGGAAATGGGAGTAAAACCTTTGTGAACTCTTCTCGATTGCGATTATCTAGTTAGCCTCCTACGAGGCTGCATTAACACGAGACTGACTGACTGACTGACTGACTGATCGTCTCCTGCCTTGGGCAGATGGCCACATTTGGTCTGTTTTCTCACTGTTTGAGCTTTATGGTTGATTTTGGCACTGATGAAAACCCTTTGCGCGACGGTCTTATGATCCCAAATCTCTGATTTCACCTTTTCCGCACTTCTGAGCCTCATTTTGGGACTGATTTCCACAAACCAGAACCGTCGATGGCCGATCGCGGCCCAGCTCCTTAAATCGTCCCTAGGTACCCGGTTTGAGTCCGTCAATCTTTGGGCACCTAACGGCCCAACACCCTGTTCTATCCAAACCTTGAAAAAGCGCCGCTGCACGGGCATCCAAATAAAAGAATGAGGAAAAAGTTTGGCTAGGTACCCTATTTTGGGAACTGAAAACGAAGCGCAATCAAACAAAGAATTTTTCAAAACGGCAACATGGCCGAAAAGCCCGCTGCACAGGGGTCGTGGGACCCCAACAAGATTCAAAAATGACCGGGGCGGCTTCAACCTGCGCTTCAGTATCTCTGCCTTTTTTAAACGCGTCATTTTTCCAGCCGTTGTTGGTCGCGGCGCTTTCTTTTTCTGGCTAATCTTTTGTTTCTGTTGTGTTTTTTTATGTACTTCATTGCTCCCTTTTCGGATAGATCGCCGCTTTATCGCTTTTTTAGGGATGGGAATCACTTATCACTTTCCACCTCACACTTGCTCTAGATCGTCATTTCATTCGCATCTCCTTTATTCACACTCACATTCAAGGCATTCCCAGGTCTCAACTCACTTCGGTCACTTCAGACATTAGTTTATCCTCATTTCATTGGCACCACTTGGCACCGGAGTCCCTCTCACCACACCAACCCACGAGTTCATCTCACAGCTTCTTGTTAGTCCACTTGACATTTGGATCGGAACACTTTTTTTCGAATGCGCAATCTTCATCACCCCACCCACCCGGGCCCGAGGCCCTCCCACCTTAGTGGCCCACCACCCCGTACACACCGTGCAAGGTCCGTTCTTTTGCGCACACATTATTTTTTTCCGACTGTTCCAGGGTTTCTGTGGACGCTATAGACATTGAGATTTCTATAGAAAAAAGCCCGACGCTCTGGCCTCCGGGTTTTCGTGGACAGACCCTCCCCACTCGGCCTGTCTGTAGTGAGGGCCCGCGGGTTTTCATGAACAGACCCTCCCAAATCCTCCTTGCTTCACTTTCACCTTGCTTCACCCTGACGCACTTCCTCCTCCTTTTTTCGAGAGAAAACGTCGAGCCTCTAATTTCGGATCAAAAAGAGAACCAGATTCATTACTCGTCTTCGTCTTCGTCTTCGCCTTGGGGGTTGGCGTTGTAGTCGTTGTTGCCAGTGTCGTCATCCGAATTTATCGCCGGCAAACCATTCATCTTCGTCATCATCGGCTACCGGCACCTCGGGAAGGGGCACGGATTCCGGCACGGGTTCGGGCTCAGCCACAAGGACAGGAAGGGGCAGAGGAAGGGGCCCAGTTAAGAGGAAGTCCCAAAGGGTAGGAAGCTCGCGCGAGCAGGTGCTGGTGCGGAACTTGTGGCACTGAATCGACCAGTCATAGGTCTTCCGTTCGTCCGCGGAGAGAGAGAGGTATTCACGTTCGCAGGCCAGGAATACCTTGGGGAACTGTTCTCCGTAGTAGTCAGTGCGCTCCAACAGGGAACGGTCACGAAGAACCCCCCTGAGGTAGAAGGGGTAAGAGCGTTCCCAGAGGACGATCTCATCGAGCCTCATCGGGCCCTCGATGGGGTGGTCGATGTCGAATGCAGCCTCGGAATCAAGGAGCAGGGTAATGAGCAAGGCTCTTGCTGACAGGCCCCTGTAGGTCTGCGACGTATCAGAACAGCGTCCGCTGGTCAAGGAAAAAGGACGCCACCGAAAGCGAGAACCATCCGGGTGAGTACCTTGTGCAACTCAACACAGATGGGAGCGGAGAAATGGTACTCAGTCAACGGCTTCAAAAAGTGAACGGGGACGATGAGGCCGGGATTCAGATGATTCGTGTTCGGGAACCAACTTGCCAGCAGCTTGGGGAAGATCCGTTCGTAAAAAGCCTGTCGGCTTAGGTGCACCTCGGTCTTGTCCTCCGGTTGAAAGAAGTCGTAGGTCCTGGAGGAGAGGCATGAGAAACCCACAACACATCAGGGAAAACAGTAAACAGACCGATTGAGGAGCGGGGAGCAGCGGACTTCGTAGCCGGGGGCTTGTCGTGGCATCATGCCGGGAAGGGGGGCTCAGGAAGGGGCTCAGGGAAGGCTCAGGAAGGGGCTCAGGAAGGGGCTCAGGAAGGGGCTCAGGAAGGGCTCAGGAAGGGGCTCAGGAAGGGGCTCAGGAAGGGGCTCAGGGCTCAGGAAGGGGCTCAGGAAGGGCTCAGGAAGGGCTCAGGAAGGGACTCAGGAAGGGGCTCAGGAAGGGGCTCAGGAAGGGGCTCAGGAAGGGAAGGGGCTCAGGAAGGGGACTCCAGGAAGGGGCTCAGGAAGGGACCTGGGGACGTCCTCGACGAGAATGAGAGACCGAGTCCGTCTGCTAAGCATGGCATGACTTGCGTGCTTCCTCTGCATTTTGGCGGTTTCCATGCGGGATACTCCAGGGGTAACAGCCACTCTTTTCAAAACCAGGAAGTTCAAAATCAGACACAAGGAAAGCACTATTTCTCACGCCATCTCTCTGTTTTGTTCCCCTTGTAGGACGAACTACGGCTGGCACACGCTCTTCTCGGTGAACGGACCCACGCTGACGGGTTCCGCACAAGATAAAAGTTATGGTCGAACAATAGATCAACGGTCTTCTCGATGCGACGAGGCTCCAGGGGTAATAGCCACTCTTTCAAAAAAAAACAGGGGACACATGGAAAGCGGGAAGAAGGTGGCGGAGAGATAGAGACAAAAAGTCTCGGGTTGTTTATGCGTTCCCAGTGAACTTGAAGAGACAGTCCCAATGGGCCGGAATCTCGCGGTAGCAGGTGTTGGTGCGGAACTTGTGGCACTGAATCGACCAGTCATAGGTCTTCCGTTCGTCTTCGGAGAGCGAGGTATTCACGTTCGCAAGCCTGGAATACCTTGGGGAACTGTTCTCCGTAGTAGTCAGTGAGTTCCAACATGGAACGGTCATGAAAAACCTCCTTGACGTAGAAGGGGAAAGTGCGTTCCCAGAGGGCAAGCTCATCCAGCCTCATGTGGCCATCGACGGCACGGTCGACGCCGAATGCAGCCTCGGAATCCAGACACACAAGAATCATCAAGGCTCTTGAAGTCAGGAACTGGTAGGTCTTCTCGATATCAGCACTTTGACCGCAGGTCATCGAAAACAGGATTTTTCCGAAGGTGAGTCCCAACCGGTTAAGTACCTTGTGCATCTCAACACAGATGGCACCGGAGAGTCGGTACTCAGCCATGGTCTCGAAAAAATGAACAGGGACGATGAGACCGCGATTCAGATGGTTTGTGCTCGGGAACCAACTTGCAAGCAGCTTGGGAAAGATCCGTTCGTAAAATGCCTGTCGAGTGAGTTTCAACACTTCCTTTGTCTCCGATTGCCAGACGAGGTAGATCCTGGAGGAGAGGTTTTAAGGAACCCACAAGAGGTAAAACAGAAAAACAGACCGATTGAGGGGCGGGGGCGGTGTTCGACGACGACAGAGGCTGATGAGGACTCCGAAGTTGTGGGAGGGACTGATGACGTGGAACTCGTGGCGGTGCGGGGCGTTCTGGGAGGCACGGAAGCCCGACCCGGAGCCACTGCTGGAGGCGTGGCAGTCGTGCTCGTGGCGGTGACCGGGGCTGCACGTGGGGTTCTGGGAGGCACGGAAGCCCGACCCGGAGCCACTGCTGGAGGCGTGGCAGTAGTGCTCGTGGCGGTGACCGGGGCTGCACGTGAGGCGGAGGACGCGACAGGGGCTGCACGTGGGGTTCTGGAAGGCACGGATGCCGGAGGCGGAGGCGTCTTGAGAGCAACGATTGAACCAGCAGCCGGCGGCGGCGGTGAACGCTGGGTTGCCAGGATCGATGTCGGGGAACGGGAGCGGACCTCTTGATAGCCGGGGGCCTGTGCTGGCGTCTTGGGCGGGATGGAGTCGGGCAGTTTCTTGGGAGGCGAACCCGCCCTCGGTTTCGGAGGAGGGGCAAGCGACGACGACGGAGGGGCGGTCCGGCGTTGGGGGCTGCTTTGAGGGCGTCGGAGGAGGGGCTGCGGTCTGCTCGGGTTCGGGGGTCAGCTCAGGTTCGGCGGGCTGCTCGGGTTCGGCGAGCTGCTCGGGTTCACCAGGGACGGAATGCTCGGCGGCTTCCGGTTCTGTGCCGGTTTGCTGTAGTTCGGACTGCGCCGGTTCGGGTTCTGAGGGTTCTGCGGGTTCGGTGGTGGTGGCCTGCACAGGGTCGGAGGTAGTCACCTCGGGTTCAGTTGTGGTGGTCTCCAAAGGTTCGATGGTGGTCTGCTCAGGCACGGGCTCGGTGGTCTGCTCTGGCACGGTGGTCTGCTCAGGCTCAGGGGCCTCGGGCTCGGCGGTGGGCGGCTCGGGTAGCACGCTCGCCCGCGCATGTTCGCTGCTGGAAGAATGCTCGGCTGATGGAATGAAGACGACTGGGTGATGTTGATCGGCATCTTGGCTGGCATGTTGGATCTCCTCTTGTTCCTGTTCGGTCGCCTCGTGTTCCTGGCTGGCGCGTTGGGTCTCCTCTTGCTCAGCTTCATCTTCGGTGACAGTGTCCAGGCGAAGAGGCGAGGCCGGCGCTGCATCGGCGGCGGATGACTTGGGTTCAGCGCGCGCACGTTTCCTCGAATGGCCTCGCGGTTCCTCCTCCGAGGAGTCATCCCGCGAGTGACGAGGAGTCGGGTAACGGCGGCCGCTGCGCGTCTCACGAAGTTCCTGAGTGCTTTCCTTGGGCATTTTGGCGGGATCAAGTGTGGCTATTACCCAAGGTTAGAGCCACTAAACCATCAAATGTTTGTCGGGGGTACTAAAATCCATACCGGCGGTATGGATTTTCAATAGAAATCGAATTTTTCGAGGTGGTGTTCCGACATCATCCCAAGTGTTTTTTCGATGAAACTCATCGATTTACATCATCAGAACCGGTATCGCGATGTTTGTCGGGGGTACTAAAATCCATACCGGCGGTATGGATTTTCAATAGAAATCGAATTTTTCGAGGTGGTGTTCTGACATCATCCCAAGTGTTTTTCGATGAAACTCATCGATTTGCATCATCAGAACCGGTATCACGATGTTTGTCGGGGGTACTAAAATCCATACCGGCGGTATGGATTTTCAATAGAAATCGAATTTTTCGAGGTGGTGTTCCGACATCATCCCAAGTGTTTTTTCGATGAAACTCATCGATTTACATCATCAGAACCGGTATCGCGATGTTTGTCGGGGGTACTAAAATCCATACCGGCGGTATGGATTTTCAATAGAAATCGAATTTTTCGAGGTGGTGTTCCGACATCATCCCAAGTGTTTTTTCGATGAAACTCATCGATTTGCATCATCAGAACCGGTATCGCGATGTTTGTCGGGGGTACTAAAATCCATACCGGCGGTATGGATTTTCAATAGAAATCGAATTTTTCGAGGTGGTGTTCTGACATCATCCCAAGTGAATTTTCGATGAAACTCATCGATTTACATCATCAGAACCGGTATCGCGATGTTTGTCGGGGGTACTAAAATCCATACCGGCGGTATGGATTTTCAATAGAAATCGAATTTTTCGAGGTGGTGTTCCGACATCATCCCAAGTGTTTTTTTGGTGTAACTCATCGATTTGCATCATCAGAACCCGTATCGCGATGTTTGTCGGGGGTACTAAAATCCATACCGGCGGTATGGATTTTCAATAGAAATCGAATTTTTCGAGGTGGTGTTCTGACATCATCCCAAGTGTTTTTTCGATGAAACACATCGATTTGCATCATCAGAACCGGTATCGCGATGTTTGTCGGGGGTACTAAAATCCATACCGGCGGTATGGATTTTCAATAGAAATCGAATTTTTCGAGGTGGTGTTCCGACATCATCCCAAGTGTTTTTTCGATGAAACACATCGATTTGCATCATCAGAACCGGTATCGCGATGTTTGTCGGGGGTACTAAAATCCATACCGGCGGTATGGATTTTCAATAGAAATCGAATTTTTCGAGGTGGTGTTCCGACATCATCCCAAGTGTTTTTCGATGAAACTCATCGATTTGCATCATCAGAACCGGTATCGCGATGTTTGTCGGGGGTACTAAAATCCATACCGGCGGTATGGATTTTCAATAGAAATCGAATTTTTCGAGGTGGTGTTCCGACATCATCCCAAGTGTTTTTTCGATGAAACACATCGATTTGCATCATCAGAACCGGTATCGCGATGTTTGTCGGGGGTACTAAAATCCATACCGGCGGTATGGATTTTCAATAGAAATCGAATTTTTCGAGGTGGTGTTCTGACATCATCCCAAGTGTTTTTTTGGTGTAACTCATCGATTTGCAGCATCAGAACCGGTATCGCGATGTTTGTCGGGGGTACTAAAATCCATACCGGCGGTATGGATTTTCAATAGAAATCGAATTTTTCGAGGTGGTGTTTTGACATCGAATTTTTCGAGGTGGTGGTGTTCTCATTCAACTCGCGAGGTGGACCTTACCCCGGGTTCTAACCTTTGTTAACGCGCCTTTTGCCGTTTTCAGATGAACTCGATCGATTGGAACCAGTTCCACACCCCCAAGAAGCCATTGAGTATTGCGAGGGTGCGATCGGCCAGGACCCCGAAATGGGCCGAGGGTTACCAGGCGATCAATTGGTTTGTTTTACTCGCTCCCTCGTTTTCCCGAAACTTGTTGTCATAGCTTCCGTCGACGCCTCTCCTCCCTCACCCAGCCGTTGGGCGCGGGGCTCATGACGCCCTACCATCTCGAGCTGATTCGACAGACTTTTGACGGCCTTTTCCGGCCGTCCTCACCTGATTCCGCCGGTAAAGACCTCCTCCTCGACATCGGTGGGGAGGAGGACGAGCCCGAACGCGAGGAGCCCTCGTCCGTATTTGCATCGCACCTCCGGCTCGGTGCTAAATTCGTTCTTTGTTAGGTCTCCCGCCCCGCCGCCACGCACACCGCACCAGGAGCGCCCCTGCCCCGACCCCTACCGCCCCGAAGGCCCCCGACCGCCCCGACCCCGTCCGACGACGCCCGCCTCTGGCGCCGTCGAGCACAAGGACAAGGGAACCGCTCGGCCGTCTGTCGGAGCGGGTTCTGGCCTTTCCCAGCTGATTCTTTTTGGATTTCAGAATCCTGGACGACGATGATGTGCCGAGCCCGCCCAAGCCCAAGAAGGCGGCCCCGGCGGCCGCCAAGCCCAAGAAGGATCGCGAGGCCCCGAAGAAGGCAAGAAGGCGGCCCCGGTGGCCGCCAAGTCCAAGAAGGAGGCCGCCAAGGAGGCGAAGGCCGCGGCCCCGGCCCCCGCCACCGGCCCGCCGGAAGCCTGGGCCGCCTCATGAGGCCAAGGAGGCTGCGGAGGCGAAGGGCTCGGACGACGCCCCAGGAGGACGCCAGGCCGCGGCACCGGCACAAGCACCCGGCCCCAGTGGAGATCTCTCCTCGTCGTCGGACGAGGGCGGCCGTGCCCCGAACCCAAGGCGAAGGCCGAGCGCAAGCGGGCCCGGCCGACCGACCCGGACGACTTCTCCCGGAGGCCGCTCGCCAAGTACTGCAGTCCGTCGTTGATCTCGTCAATGCGTACCTTGCGCGCCACCCTCCCTCCTCCCACCCCGCTCGCCAAGTAATGCAGTCCGTCGTTGATATCGTCAATGCGTACCTTGCGCGCCACCCTGCCTCCTCCCACCACTCGTGACCTGTTTTCATCGTTTCCTTTTTGAACAAGTTACTGACTGCACATTCCTTTCGCTTTGTTCGGGTTGTTAGGGGGCTCTTCGATCTCTCTGTCGGAAAAGTGCCACGGCAAGAGGGCCCATGTGCTGCTGAGCTCCATCGACCCCTGCCCGAGCCTCGCCCGGCCCCTTGCCTACGAGCGCCTCGGAGCAATTGTGGAATGGTTCGAGAAGCTGGGAGCGGCCGTTCTGTTCAGCATAATCGTCCAAACGTCGGCCCTGGACGAGGCTCGATACCAGGTGGTCGACGGCTCGCACCGGTCTGACAATGCTCTTTTTGGTGGATCGGCCTCTAATCGTGCCCCTAGGTTCCAGGTTGCGCGCATCATCGTGGACCCGCGCCGGGTCTCCGAGTTGCCGCCCGAGATCACCGCAGAACAGCGGACCGAGCTTCGCCAAAGGGTGGAGAAGCTCAACAAGCTACACCCCCAGATCCGGCAGGTCTCTTGCACGTTGTCTCCGCCCTCATAACAACGCACCTCTTCCCCTGCACAGCACCTGAAGGAGGACTACATCGACGTGGCCGTTTACAACACTCTCGATCCGGAGGCCATGCTCGAGCTGCAACATCGGGTCAACCTGCTTACTCACGACGCGCGGTTTGGAAGCAGCACCTTCGACGTCCTGCTGAACCTCAAGCGTGCATCCCTCCAAGTCTGTCGTCTCCCGTCTATTGATTATCATCACCCCACCTCCCCGCCCTTATCAGGCCCCCAAGCGCTACATCCGTGAGGATCCTGACTTTGCCACACATTTGGAACCCGCCCTCAAGGAGCTGCACTTCCCCAAAGGCGAAGACGCCCCGGCCAAGCTTGTGAAGATTCTGGAGTGCTTCTCCTGGAGATGCTGTGTGCCCCTCCCAGCTCCCGGTTGAGCGACAGCCGTCAGCCACGAACCTGTGGCGCATCTTTGAGGTCCGCATGCACCAACCATTTCCACGCTGCCGCTCACACGTCCTGCCCGCCAGGCCAGGGATGCGGAGATGAATCGGTGGCTTGCTCGCGCCATGTTGGAGGGGTCGTTCAGTGGTTCTGAGGCCACCTCTACTGCAGCGGCCGATCTCAAGAAGCCCATTCGGCAGGCCGAGCAGACCTTCATGCTGCTCGAGGCCCACGATGCAGCTGAGGTGGCCGCCGGAGACCACCCCCGTCCTCTACCTGCCCCCGACGAGGCCGCCCGGGAGATCCTGCGGTGCCATCTCGTCCGGACCGAGACCTTTGCCTTCATGAACTGCCTCAACGTGCGGCCCTTCCCATTCCGCAAGGGCAAGGTTCGACTCCCGGCCTTCTCCGAGGAGCTGGGTGAGCTGGGCTGCCCGTTCGAGCGCCTCAACGAGACGGACGTTGGCAACATGCCCCAAGAGATCACCTTCATGGACGGCCGGCGTCTCCGAGTTCGAGTTGGTCCTCGGCTACTGGCTGGGGTGGTGCGCGGCACAACTGCCACCGGCAATGCAGGACTACCTGATGCCCGAGCACTGCCCGTACGCCCGGCTCTGGGAGGAGATGGGCCACCACGACATCCCCGTGCCAGCAAGCGCATGCTGAAGACCGTCGACCGGGAACTACGTGAGGAAAGGCGGGCACTCCGGGAGGAAGCCGCCTCCGAGCACCCAGAGCCGCCGAAGTCAGAGCCGGCCAAGCGGGCCACCCTGAAGGCGCTTCTTTCCCAAGCCGAGCCGACCTCCGAAGCCGAGGCCAAGGCGGCGGAGGCCGATGACGAGTATGAGGTCAAGGCCTGCGCACTCCCACCGGAGTCGGCCACCGAGGAAGCCCAGCCTTCGTCGAAACCGGTGCCCGAGCCCGAGCCCAAAGCCAAGCCCCGAGCCAGCCAGGCCAAGCCGCCGCAGCCCGCCCCCAAGCCGCCGCAGCCCGCCCCCAGGCCAAGCCGCCGCAGCCCGCCCCCCAGGCTGCCGCAGCCCGCAGGCCAAGCCGTCGCCTCAGCCCCAGCCGGCTCAGCCTCAACCCCAGCCCCCGGCCCAGGCCCAGCAACAACACTCCAAGCCACCGCAGCAGCGTCAGTCGCCCAGGCCACCACCAAGCCCGCGTCCGCTGCGCCTCGTTCCGGCCCCAGCTGCTTTCCGCACCCGCGGAGGGCCACGATCCCTCATGGGAAAACCTTGGCCCGGTTCTACTGCGGGGATGCCGAAGCGATCTTGTTTCGCGCGAAGGATAATCCCGGCCGTGTCTGCAGTTTCCAACTTGTTGGATCCCCACTAACATCCTCGTTTCATTCAATAGACACTGTATACCTTGGCCGTGTTGGATGCTCCCTGGGGCATTACCGACGACCCTCGAGACAGACCCACCCCGGACTACGGATCCCTGGCCCAGTACCTCGACTCGTTCATTGCCCCCAATGGTACCATCATTGTGATGGATACCGAGGCCAACTTGTCCCAGCAATGGACGCCGGCTCTCGAGTGCTTCAATTTCGTGAGCGATCACCGAATTCGTGCCATCTGGGGAAGTCCGTGATTCATTCCCTTCACGCAATTGGTTTTAACTTGTCCTTCTTCATCACTTCTTCGCGCAGATTACCTCGAGGAGGCCAACCCCGGCCGTCGCTCTCACCGGGAGCCCCCGCCCTGAGGAGGTGGAGCTGCCCATCGAGGTCTTCCAGCGAGGCCACGAGGGGCCCGTCAACTGGCGCTGGGATGTACTGTGCCCTTCTCCGAGTGCGAAGTTGGCCGAGATGAACGCCCGGGCCAACCCGCGCACCAACGCGGTCTACCTGCGGCACCAGGCGGGGCAGGCCCGCTTCGCCAAGCCGGCCGATCTTTACGTCTACCTCTTCCGCCGCTACGGAGGGCCGGGCCCTGTGTTGGACTGCTTCTGCGGCTGTGGGCCAGCTCTCTTGGCGGCAGAGGCCACCGGAACGCGCGTTGATCTCATTGACCGGGCGCCTGCAGTGGAGAGCCTCATGATCGGCCACGTGCCTCCGGTGCTGGTGCACCGGCAGGACGAAGCATACCTGCCCCTCGAAGCCCACGAGACGGAGCTTTGCAACGTCGTTGCACCCCTGTCGACGAATGGGACCTGCATCTTCCTCTGCTCCCCCTCAAGAAGAACCTGCCCCGCCTCAACAAGAAGAGCAGGCCTCCGAGCAGACCACCACCGCCGAGCAACAACAACAAGAGCAGGCCTTCGAGCTTCAAGACGACCAAGAGGGCCCCTCATCCCCGCTCCCGATGATCAGCCTTATCAGTGGCCTCCTCCTTCCGACGAGCTCAACCCGCTGCTGGACCCGCTCAGTCCGGATGCTTTGGGCGAGGACCTTCAGCCCGAGGAAATCGAGGACTTGCCGTAACTTGTAATACAATCCCTCTTTTCGATCCTGATTTTTTTTTTTTTTGGTTTGTTTTTTTTCTAAGAAACACGATACATCGAGAAATTGCCTCGATTGAACAACAAGCCACCGGGGCGGGATCGGGACCCGGAGGGGTCTGGGACCGGGAGTAGTGCTCGCTGGACGGGCTGCATGACCAGGGTGATAGCCACTCCTGTGGCGCCTCTGATATGGAGCCAATCGAAGTTGACGACCTCCCTCCACCGCTTCCTGAGGAGGAGTTATTTTCGGAGGTGATGATGGTGACGAGGCGGCACATGAGGAGGCCGAAGAGCCAGCCCTTGGAGACCTGGACCCCGCAGAAGCCGCCGAGATTGACGTCGTGGTTGATGTAGCAGCAGACGATGGTGATGTGGCTGATTATGGAAGCTACGACCGGACGGCGCGGGGGATCCATCTAATCCTTGCCGGGATCGAACGTCTGTTTTTGGTTTTTCGGGTCATGATCAATGCCCCCTTTGTCTCATTTTTCCAGTTCGGGAAGGATCACGCAGTTACCGGTCGAACTGTCTAAAACACGCCAATGAAGGGTTGTACCGCGTCGAGCGGGGAGTTCTGCAGCGGCTCCGCTTCGACCACGAGATCCGCGATCGGCCCATCTGCCCGTGATCTACCCGCTTGCCCGCCGTGTGCGCTTGCTGCGGCGCTTGCATGTCCAGCAGGGCACCTCAACCGAGATGCCCTGATTGCCTACTCGAAGGGCCTCTTCTACATTCATGGCGTGGATCAGCTTGCGCGGGACATCATCGGGACGTGTGGCCAGTGCCAGAGCGTCCGGCCCACGTACGAGCATCCCAAGTACCACGCCTTGGTGGTCAACCGGCCCCTCGAGGTGGTCGAGCTCGACTGCGGCGGCTTCGAGATGAGCTGCCAGCCGCCTCGCGCGTTCTGCGTCCTGGTGGACCACTTCACGAGCTACATGTGGGCCGCCGCGACATGGGAGACGAAGGCCACCGGGCAGGAGGTGACCGACCTTCTCAGTCGTGTTCACCAGCGACGAGCCCAATCTGCTCCCCACCCGGATCGTGACCGACAATGGGACCGAGTTCGTCAACCAGCGCGTGGCCGAGTGGATCGCGTCTGTTCTGTGCGTTTCGGATTTGCTCTTCACAGTCATCAACCCGCTCAGGAACAAGAACCTGCTGCCCGGGGTCCACATGGAGCACCACCGGTCGAGGCCGTACTACCCCCAGTCTCATGGGAAGGCCGAGAACGCCGTCAAGAAGATCAAGAACCGGGTGATGAAGATGCGTATCGTGCCGGCCACCAACCGCGAGCTGCCGTGGCAACCCTTCCTGCAGCCCGCCGTGCACCTGTACAACACGGCCACGGTTTCTTCGGTCTTCCAGCAACGCCCGGTTGTGATGATGGCGCTCTACCTCCCCGAGTACGAACAACTGGGCGACATGGCCCAGCTGCCGGACAAGTTCGCCAACCTGACGGCCGCGGAGGTGCGCCAAATCAAGGAGGCCGTGGCGTTCTACCGGCACCGCGAGTACGGCTACATTGAGCGGCGCCGCAACAAGGACCAAGAGACCATCGAGGTGTGTGTGTGTGTGTGTGATACTTCCCGGCTTGCGCCGAGTCCGGAATCGGGCCGAAGCCCGCGGGTGACATGATCCCCCCCGGGCCGCCTTCCCGCAGGACAAGTCCTGCAGAAAGAGCACCCCAGGGAGTTCATGGGTCGGCTACCGTCCCCCCAGGGGCGGTCTCCGCCGACTTCCGGACTACAGCTCTTCTTTCATTCCTGCCTCGAATTTTTCGCACTTCTTCCTTTGCTGAATCGCTATGAGCATCGTTTTCCTGATTCCTGCCAGCTCGCTTCCCACCTCCTTTTGAGTGTCTTCATCCACAATTCCCATTTCCGCTGCCAGTCTACATGCATTCGCGTATTCCATCTTAAAGCCGCACTTCGCTCTCAACCTCCTCATCACCTTCGTCACCACCGCCTCCGATATCCCCCTCCAGTTGTAAAGCGTTTCCCCATCTCTCGGGCGGCCCTCATAGTTTACCTGCACCATGCGACTCCCGGCCTCCTTCCTCAACATCGCCTCCAAAGCCCACAACGGGCTGGATCCATCGGGAATCTCTCCCTAGCCCGCCCATTCTCAAACATCAGAATCCCCACATCAAACCGCGCCTTCCCCACCACTTTCCTCCCAGTGCGCCAGAAACTCGGCTCCCAAAAGCAAACCCACCCTCCTGGATGATGAAAAGCTCACGCATCTGAATGTCCCCTTGATCGCCAAGCTCACACCGTGCTTCGGCTCACCCCCGGCTGGATTCTGTTCGCTTTCCCTTCCCCGTACGGCACAATAACAATGCATCTAAACGCTCTTTTCCCTCCCTCTACCAATCGGACTCTCCGCCCACTCTCCAATTGCTCGGAAAAACCGATCCATCTCCTCCTGGGGGTTATATTCCGGATTCGCATAAATCAACAAGTCCCGATTCTCCTTAAATAGCCCGTACCCATCCACCGAACCTCCCAGGAACCAGTCTTCCTTACTCGGCGTTCTATACTCTGGGAAACTGAGATCCGCATTCCTGGGTGCGAAAACGCCATCACCGTTAGGCTTCCCGCCTGTCTCAGCAACGAAGATATAGTGGGAGTCGTCCATTGGTTCCTCAGCGTACTCATATGCGTCCGCCCCTCCTTTACTGTCGTGCTTTTCCTTCCTCATATCGGTCACACATCTCAGCTACCTCTGTCGAGAACGTTTCCCAAAAACTGTCCCATGTTCTCGCCCGAAACCATCTCCCCCGGGACCTCTCCATCAATTGCCATAGCCTCACCTTCGTGATCTGCCTGCCCCTTATCTTCACACACTCTCCCATCGGCTCTACCCACTTCTCCTCGAGCAGCTGGTCCGGGTCTTCAGCTCCCTCCGCCTTGTCCAACCACTCAATTAGCTTCACAGCATCCGCCCCTTTCCATCTCTCCCCACACATCCCGCCATCCCTGGGCACTCAAACACCAAGTGGTTCATGTGGTCCCTCACCCCACACCAACACTTCCCATCCCTCCCCGTTGATGTAGAACCGGATGTTGGCCGTGATATACCGCTGCAGGATTGCCATCATCGCCAGCTTCCCTGACATCTCACACCTCATCGTTTGCGCGTTGATCCCTCCGTTGCGACTCTCTGCGTTAATTAACACAATCTCGTTTTTCTTTTTACGAGCCGCCCTCCACATGCGACTTTTCCTCCCCCATTCCTTCATCACCTCTCTGAAGTCTGTCTCCACCTCCTTCCCGTCACTTCTCCGCACCAGCTTGAATCCCCATCCTTTCTCTTCGGGCACCACGCTCGGCTCCATCTTTATGCTCCGTCCCGCAATCTTGTCTGCCAATCTGTTCCCCTCCGCATCCAGCGACGCACTAGTTTCCTGATGTCCCTTAACCCAGACCATTCGTATCTCCACGATGCTCCTTCACAATCCGCTGCCCCTCCGCAGCAGTCCCTCCGCCTTCGATTCTATCAGATCCGTTGGTTTCCACCAACCCTTTATCAGTCCCTCAACCCACCCCTTTGCCACTTTACTGTCCGTTCTCACTTCCACATTCGCATCCTGTCCAATCCGAATAGCCTCCAGAATAGCCTCCAACTCCGCTTCATTGTTAGTCTGCCCCGACCCGAACACCTCCTCCCCGCTCACCGCCAGCGCCCCATTTTTTAATCTCTCAATCACCGCGAACGCCGCCCGTCTTTCCTTCCGGCTTCTTGTCGCACTCCCATCAGTATAAACAACCTCCATTCCGCCTCTGGCTCCACCACTCTTACTTCCACCTCATCACACTCCGCCATCAACTCCTCCCGCCTTTTCCACCTCGTCCCACTCACCAGCCCTCGCCCTCCCCTTCTTGTTCCCCCTCCCTCCACCTGCCCTTCCGCCCTCCCTCTTCACGCTCGCCTCAATCTGCATCCGACCCCCTCCCTCCCCATCTTCTTCTCGCTCCTTCCCTTCTTACTCTCCCCTTTCCCACCCCATCCTCCCTCCCATGTTTCCTCTGTTTCACTGCTACCTTCCCCGACGCACTGCAACTTTGCTTGCCTCTTGACTCTTGGTTTCGCTTCCCGACCGCCCCAACCCCCCGACTCTCACTCCCTTCCTTCATTCCCCTTATCTGCATTGCTTCCTCCTTCTCCACTCTCCGCCTCTTCCGCCCCTCCTCCGCCGACTCCTCCTCCCGAATCCGCCTCGCCAATTGCAGATAGTCCGGACTCACCCTGTTACCATACAGACACACCCGCTTTTGATCATCTCCACATACTGCGGCATCACCCCTTCCAATGAAATCTTCCCCTATGATGAGGTCCGCCACACTCCGAATCTTCCTTTTCATGAGGGTCTGTCTGTGCTTCTTTGTTATCTTGCAGGGCTCCGCCATCTCTTCCAGTGTCGTCGGCATGCCGTACTTCACTTCCTCCTTCAGTTTCTCACCGTCCCTCAGGATCGCCATGTCTCTCCTGTGCATCACCTGCAACGCCCCAATCACCACCCCCGGCATCTTCTCCTGCCCGTGCATCTTCACCCACTTCCCTGCATCATCCAACAGCGGCTCACGCGTCGTCCACAATTTCTGCAGCAGCGCGATCTCCTCCTCAGCACCACTCCACACCCCTGCTCGTCCGCCATCCTCCCCAGAATTTGTGTCATCACCATCATATCATGGACATCAATCGGGTCCTTCAGCCCCATACCCCTTCCTCCTCCGGAAAGAACAGCACCTCTGCCGGGTCGCATTTCCCAATACAACCTCCGATTTCCCTGAACACCCTCGCATATCTCTGCTTCCAGCGTTTCCAAAGTCCCTTGTCGGCATTGGGCACTGCCTCGCCGTGTATTGTAGGCAAGTCGAGACACACTCATTAATCATTTGCACCATCAACCTCGGAGGGACCTTCTTGTCCATGAGCCTGTGCAGTCGCCCACACATTTTCTGGATCACCTTCTCCGTGTTGACCTTCATGTTCATCTCCTCATCTATCCATATCCCAAGATACCGAATTGCTCCACCCTTTGCTGCACTCTGATCTTCCGACCCTCTCCCAGATCCAAGTCCGTCTTCCCTTCACCCCCGCCACACAGGTAGTCACACTTGCTCCACGACAGCTCCATACCAGCCTCTTCCACTTTCCGCCTTACCGTATTCACCAAACGGACCATCTGTTCCCTTGTTCTCGTCACCAACATAATGTCGTCCGCAAATGCCAACACCTTTACCTTCCTGCCGCTATCCAGAATATAGCCTCCTGTCGTCTCACCTCCGCCAAGACTCTCCATGAAGGAGATAAACAGCAGGCAGGACAACGGGTCCCCCTGACTAATTCCCTCTCTCAATGTCATAGCTATCCGTCAACCCGTACCCCGTGATCACGCGCCTTTCTCCCTCATACAAGCTGTCCACATACCTGACAAATTCCTCTTCCACCCCCATCCTTCTCAACCCTTTCTGAGCGCCTCCATGTCAACTGTATCATAGGCCTTTCTTATATCTAGCGCGCACATGTGGAACTCCTTACCTCCCATAATCTTCGAGTCCGTCAACACCCCCAAAATCTCGGCAATCGGCGTCTCAATCCTCCGATCCCTCAGGAAACCAAACTGCTCCGCCCCGAATACCCCTTTTTCAACGCACCAGTCTTGAAATCTCGAGGCAATCACTACCTGCAGTCCTTTCAAAAGACCTGTATTAAAGTTATAGGCCTTCTTCCCGCCGGATCCCCGGATGCTCCGTCTGCGATTTGGTTGCCATATAGACCGAGCTGAGTTTCAGCTCCTCAGGAACCTCAGACTTCTGCAACATCTCGTTGTATCGCCTCCCCAACCACTCCTTAATTTCGTCCTGACAAGCATGGACCATCTCCGCCGTCACTCCATCCGGGCCAGCCGCTTTCCCGTCCGGCAACGCCCCCAGTATTGTCTGGATATCATGCATCGTCATAATTACCCTTCCACCCACGCCTCCCGTTACCTCCTTCAGTCTTTGCCCCCCGTCCCCCACCGGCAGCTTCCTTTTGCAAGCCCCGCCATGAAACCCCACCATCCCTCTTAACCTCCGCCGGGTCCGACACCACCCTGTCCATCTTCCTCCGCATTTCGAGTCACGTAGGTTGTACTGGCGCCGCGCCATCCGTCATGATACCTTATAGATACGCTTGCGCTTTCCCTCCAATGCCCTATCTCTTACCATAATGCACCGACCTCATCTTCGCCAGCTGTTTCAACATCTCCTTCCTCTTACTCAAGTCCTCCTCCGCCAGCGCTCTCCTCCTCAATTTCTTTATCCTGAAAGGCTCAAAATCTCGATCCGTATTCATCACATCCCTATAGCCGAAAACGCAGCCAGCTGTCACCCGAAGAAACTCACTCATCTGTTCAAATGATGGCTCCTCCCCTTCACAGCTGCCTCTCGCAACATTTGCGCAACCTTCCCACGGTACTTTTCCATTTTCCCAACCATAACATCATACTCCTTCTTCTTGTCCCGCAACAGTGCCTCCACATCCGTCCGGAAGGGCAGATGGCCACCTTCCTCCGAGCCATTTTCACCGCAGAGGGCGCCATGTTTCGGAGATCCGTTACAATCATGTGGTGATCCGTGACCGCCTGCCACTGAATCTCATCATTCCGCCAAACAAACAAATTGTCCAGCACCCTCCCCATTGTCCCCTGCGTCGACAGACACAAATCCAACCGGCCCCCCTTCCCATCATGCTCTCTCTTCGCCACCGTCCCACCCTTCCGGCTCCGGATAAAGTTATCTCCCCGCCTTCCCAACCATCTTCGCCACATCATACAATCCCAGTTTCTCTTGCTCCCTCCTTCCTTAGCCCATCCGTTCGCATCTGTGTACACCACGACTCCTCTCCCATCCGACGCCCCCGCCACACACTCCTCCAACCGCTCCAAGATCACACTCCTTACCCTCACGTTCGCCTCTCCGTCCCCAGTAGGAAAATACATGTTGATGAGTCTCATCTGATTCTTCCCTCCGTCCAGTCCATAAACATGAGATAACCAGGAATCACCTCCGTAATCTTTCGAACTGCCACTTGCAGTGTTTTTCTATACCCAATCATCACCTCTCGGGTGCTTAACAGACTCCTCCGCCACAGAGCTCCTCCAGCACCACCCCTTCATCCATTTTTCCTGCAGAAATTCTTTATTGTCCCTCGTTCCTTTCGTTTCCTGCAAAAGCTACGTCCGTTCGACCCACCTTCAGCAAATCATTTTTCTTTTCCATTCCGAGCCCAGCCCCGCACATTCCATCCGACCACCCTCACCCGATCCTCCTCTTTCCCCGGCAGCCCCGCCCCAAGTTAGCCTCCTTTTTTCGCACCACTTTTCCACCCCACAAAATTCTTCCGCCTCCGCCTTCTCATCATACACCCGCTCAATATCCAGCATTTTCGCTTTTTTGCCTCTTCCTCTGCGCATCCCTTTTCCCCTTCCCTTCTCCGCGCCTTCACTCCCTTCCCCTCCCCGCAGGCACCCTGACTTCGGGTAACTATCCCCACTGCAGATAGGCTTCCACACCCACCCCATGCACTGCTCCGCCCCGGCCCATCCCGCTCCCCAGCCTTCCCACCTCCCATCTGCATCTTCACACCTCCGAACGCCGGTCCCAGGGCCGACTTCCTCATCTTCGAAGCCTTTTCCTGCCCCTCCATAGGAACACATCTCCATGACCTGCTTCCTCTTCCCCAACTTCTCCGACCCTGCTGTCATTAAACCTCCACCATTGGTCTCCATCTTTTGACCGCCACCCAGTGTCGCCCACCCCCTTCTCCCACAAAACTCCGCCACCGCTACCATGTGATACACCTTACCGCCCACTTCCACCACATCCGGCTGGACCTCCATTGCCTCTTATCAACCATCCCTTCCCTACCCCGCGTCACTTGGACGACCATAACACCCTCTGTTCCCACCACCCGCTCCTCCCTCGCATGCCAACGATCCACCCCACACCCAGGGCACCTTTTCGTATCCTCTGATTTGAAAGGATCACCCTTCCCACAGCGTCACTCATTTTCTCCAGATCCCGCTCCAATCTCACCGTTAGATCGCTTCTCTCTCCGTTCCGCTACTCATAAGCTCACACTCCTGACATGTCCTCCACTTCCACAGTTACCTTTGCCGCTATCCCAGACCTCCGCAGCAATTCAACGAGGCCTCCTCCGCTTCCCCATCCTGCCCTTCGTCCAAACCCCCTCGCTCCCTCCCCTCCACACCCCCTTCTTCCCACCCGGGGGTCCCATGACCTCCCCGCAATATCTCGTACAACTCCCCCACCCCCAGCCGCCTCAACCACCTGGAGGGCCGTGCTGATCCAGCAGCGGTGGCCAGTGACATTAACTATTCCTCTATACATTCCGCCCCCATTACCATCCTCCAGCTCTCCATCACCTCCCCCACTCCATTTCCACCTCCATAGCAATCCTGCTCCCCACCGCCTCCAATCTTTTTACCGATGTCATCGTCATTACAATAAAACTCAACCAACCCAACCAGCTTTTTCAAAACTCAGCCAAGTCAATGTCAGCCCACCCCCCTTTCCAGCCCCTCCTCTCATCCCCACCCATCTCTTAAATCGGTCAACAATAAAATTCCAATTGGCCTGGCATGCTAGACCTTCCAAGTCCCCCCAAGCGTACATTATCACTTGCAACCATGATATCCGAGCCAGTCTCCTTTCCAAACCTCCCTGTCCCAAGAGCACTGCCGAAACTCAAAGGAGTCTACAAGGCAAACGGCAACAAGGAAAACATTCGCACAGACCGTAAGCAAAAGGAAGCCAGCCCCAGCCACCTGAGCCAAAGTATGCCCCGATGTCGCCAGCCTGTGCCGCATTCCCATCCCCGGCATCGTCCTCCATCCCACCATCGAGGTTTTCCCCAAAGTCGGGGTTCTCCTCTGCTCCTTCCCTCATGAGGTTGTCCCTTCGGCGGGTTTCTTCCTTCTTGAGGTTGTCCCCTTGGTTTTCTCCTCCGTGTCCGTCCCCACCCAGCCGATGTCGCCCAGCGATGCCCCTTGAGGTTGTCCCCGACGGGCTTCCTTCTTGAGGTTGTCCCCCTTGGGGTTTTCTCCATCGTGTCCATCCCCACCCAGCCGGTGTCGCCCAGCGATTCTTGAGGTTGTCCCCGACGGCGGGTTTTCCTTCTTGAGGTTGTCCCCATCGGGTTTTCCTCGTACCACTCGGTGAGGTTTGCCTGCCACATTTTAGCCAGGTTGTCCTCGACCTCTCTGGCCACCCCAGGGTAACGATCCCTAGGGCATCCCGCCGACGTAGCCCAGCGGCCCTCTTCCAGCACCCGCAGGAACCGCTGCGGGTGTTAAGGGGTCCTGGTTTGACCGTTGACCCCTTGACCGGCCCTAGCGTCACCACCAGTCCTACCGAGATCATCGATCTCAGGAAATGAGTAAACTGTAATAAATGAATACTCACACAGACCTTCAGACGTCGTCCAAAGTTGCCCATTCATTCGGAGGTTTGTGCGGATGGCATTGGAGCTCCCATCTGCTGAGTCCAGTATTGGAATTGATGACTGAAAAGAGGGTACACAGACCAACCCCATTCCAGGAAAGCTCAAACACAATCCAGGCTGCCCTTGACCAGCCTTAACAGAATCAGCGGCCACATTCCTAAAAGTTTCTGAAGATGACAAAAGAATACCGGAAAGACAGACTTCTCCCAAAGAACGTGCCGCATCAGCAACATCCCAGAGAAGGATCTTCCATCTGACCAGACGGTCAGACAGGCATCTCAGGGGCCAGATATCTGAAATTCTAAGGATGAGCCGCTGCCAGACGTCCCAACAACCAACAAACCGGTAGTTATTTCCGACACCAGACAGGGCCCACCTCCGAGGCAAAGCACTCTGTCCAGCCGGGAGACTATGATCAAAGCATGATTAGAAACTCTCCATCCATCTTCCTCCATCCACAGACCAACGAGACATCGGCTAGACATACCACACCAACCTGAGGGCAGCCGCCACCCAATGCAGCCACCACACCAAGCGGCACACCATCCAACCACAGTTGGAAAGTAGGCGCTCAGCCCACCAGAAAACGCGGGAGAAAACAGCCATCCCAACCCCGCCAACCCTCCTGATCCCATCTCTCCGTCCACCACCGGCCCTTCGCCCCTTCCAGAGGTCTCTCCGTACCAGCATTCCCTCATTACAGTCTTTATCCAACCCAGACAACCACGCTTCGCCCCTCTTTGGATCAACTACATTTACCCCTTTATTAATTCCCCACCCAATCTGTTCCTCCTTCTTGTCTGTGATATTCCACCCACCCAATTTTACCTTCCACCTCTCCACCAATTCCACCATCTGTTCCACCCTCAGTTGCATAATGATTCCTCCCATTCCAACCAAGCCCCACCCCTTCTTTCCTTTTCCCATATCCCTCGCCCCTTTCCCCTCGTTTCGGTATTCAATACATCGTGCCCCCAAACAAAACTCGCGATTACACGATCCACCTCCAATTGCGCCCACCCTTCCATTATTCTCCACCCAGTCCCCTTTCTGCACCTTTACCAGCTCCCTTCCACTCGTTTTCAGACAGTGCCAACACAGAAGGACAGGGGGCCGATGATCACAGCAGCTGCCCACCCCCACGCACCCGTCCACAACCCGCCCAGCTCCTACACTCACAGCCCGCCCGTATCCGCAACAACAACAGCCCCCACTTCCTGCCCCTCCGCGCCATAGCCCGGGCCCTGGGACCTCGTCGGGACGGAGGACGAAGCCCCGTCCCACCGCCCCGAATCCAAATCGCGATCCTTCAGTTTGATTTGGTCCGCGGTGAGACCGCTCGTCGCAAACCACCGCATCACGTCGGCCACCGATCTGCAACCAGCGGCAGCACGATGACCGTCTTGCCAGGCACATTCTCGAACTGCCCGACCGCTCCCCGGCAAAATCGGCCGGCGCCACGACCGATACACTGGCGGGCCCTCACCACACATAGCACACGGAACACCTTCATCATAGGGTCTTGCACCTACCAAGAGATGATCATTCCCAACCCCCACCTGACAGACCTTGCCATGAACTTGTTTCCCAGTCACAAAGCAGCCAGGATTGGCTTCCTAATCGCTTTCAGGAGCAACTCCAGGAGAAGTCCCCAACAATCGTAGTGGCTGAGCGACTCAGGTAATTCCTCCATTCGGTGGTCCAGGATGTCCAATCCTTCACCCCACAAACTTGTCCAATTCTAAATCGTCTTCATAGATGAGCACCTCAAAGGGAGGTAGGAGCCTCCACAAGCGGCTCAGCGAATCCATCCTCCATTGCCAATGTCAAGTTTCGATAGTTGGGCGAGGACGAGTCCAGAGGCTTTGAAACGAACCGGAACACGGACTCTGCGACAAAAGAGATCATCCAACAAACTACCAGTAAGACCACGATCACATTGATAGGGCCAGGACCCGATGCAGGTCCCCCTCACCCCACCACAAAAGCGAAATGTACCGACC
>JAPMOS010000363.1:0-23850 GCA_027972325.1 Paratrimastix pyriformis | reverse complement strand
CCCCTCCAGGATCTACCTCGTCTGGCAATCGGAGACAAAGGAAGTGTTGAAACTCACTCGACAGGCATTTTACGAACGGATCTTTCCCAAGCTGCTTGCAAGTTGGTTCCCGAGCACAAACCATCTGAATCGCGGTCTCATCGTCCCTGTTCATTTTTCGAGACCATGGCTGAGTACCGACTCTCCGGTGCCATCTGTGTTGAGATGCACAAGGTACTTAACCGGTTGGGACTCACCTTCGGAAAAATCCTGTTTTCGATGACCTGCGGTCAAAGTGCTGATATCGAGAAGACCTACCAGTTCCTGACTTCAAGAGCTTTGATGATTCTTGTGTGTCTGGATTCCGAGGCTGCATTCGGCGTCGACCGTGCCGTCGATGGCCACATGAGGCTGGATGAGCTTGCCCTCTGGGAACGCACTTTCCCCTTCTACGTAAAGGAGGTTTTTCATGACCGTTCCATGTTGGAACTCACTGACTACTACGGAGAACAGTTCCCAAGGTATTCCAGGCTTGCGAACGTGAATACCTCGCTCTCTCCGAAGACGAACGGAAGACCTATGACTGGTCGATTCAGTGCCACAAGTTCCGCACCAACACCTGCTACCGCGAGATTCCGGCCCATTGGGACTGTCTCTTCAAGTTCACTGGGAACGCATAAACAACCCGAGACTTTTTGTCTCTATCTCTCCGCCACCTTCTTCCCGCTTTCCATGTGTCCCTGTTTTTTTGAAAAGAGTGGCTATTACCCCCTGGAGCCTCGTCGCATCGAGAAGACCGTTGATCTATTGTTCGACCATAACTTTTATCTTGTGCGGAACCCGTCAGCATGGGTCCGTTCACCGAGAAGAGCGTGTGCCAGCCGTAGTTCGTCCTACAAGGGGAACAAAATAGTGCTTTCCTTGTGTCTGATTTTGAACTTCCTGAGTGGCTGTTACCCCTGGAGTATCCCGCATGGAAACCGCCAAATGCAGAGGAAGCACGCAAGTCATGCCGCTTAGCAGACGGACTCGGTCTCGCCAGGTGATCATTCTCGTCGAGGACGTTCCCGAGTCCCTTCCTGAGCCCCTTCCTGAGTCCCTTCCTGAGCCCCTTCCTGAGCCCCTTCCTGAGTCCCTTCCTGAGCCCCTTCCTGAGCCCCTTCCTGAGTCCCTTCCTGAGCCCCTTCCTGAGCCCCTTCCTGAGCCCCTCCTTCCTGAGCCCCTTCCTGAGCCCCTTCCTGAGCCCCTTCCAGAGCCCCCTTCCAGAGCCCTTCCTGAGCCCCTTCCTGAGCCCCTTCCTGAGCCCCTTCCTGAGTCCCCTTCCTGAGCCCCTTCCTGAGCCCCTTCCTGAGCCCCTTCCTGAGCCCCTTCCTGAGCCCCTTCCTGAGCCCTTCCTGAGCCCCTTCCTGAGCCCCTTCCTGAGCCCCTTCCTGAGCCCCTGAGCCCCTTCCTGAGCCCCTTCCGGTACGACAAGCCCCCCCGGCTACGAAGTCCGCTGCTCCCCCCGCCTCAATCGGTCTGTTTACTGTTTTCCCTGATGTGTTGTGGGTTTCTCATGCTCTCCTCCAGGACCTACGACTTCTTTCAACCGGAGGACAAGACCGAGGTGCACCTAAGCCGACAGGCTTTTTACGAACGGATCTTCCCCAAGCTGCTGGCAAGTTGGTTCCCGAACACGAATCATCTGAATCCCGGCCTCATCGTCCCGTTCACTTTTTGAAGCCGTTGACTGAGTACCATTTCTCCGCTCCCATCTGTGTTGAGTTGCACAAGGTACTCACCCGGATGGTTCTCGCTCGGTGGCGTCCTTTTTCCTTGACCAGCGGACGCTGTTCTGATACGTCGCAGACCTACAGGGGCCTGTCAGCAAGAGCCTTGCTCATTACCCTGCTCCTTGATTCCGAGGCTGCATTCGACATCGACCACCCCATCGAGGGCCCGATGAGGCTCGATGAGATCGTCCTCTGGGAACGCTCTTACCCCTTCTACCTCAGGGGGTTCGTGACCGTTCCCTGTTGGAGCGCACTGACTACTACGGAGAACAGTTCCCCAAGGTATTCCTGGCCTGCGAACGTGAATACCTCTCTCCGCGGACGAACGGAAGACCTATGACTGGTCGATTCAGTGCCACAAGTTCCGCACCAGCACCTGCTCGCGCGAGCTTCCTACCCTTTGGGACTTCCTCTTAACTGGGCCCTTCCTCTGCCCCTTCCTGTCCTTGTGGCTGAGCCCGAACCCGTGCCGGAATCCGTGCCCCTTCCCGAGAACGTGCCGGTAGCCGATGATGACGAAGATGAATGGTTTGCCGGCGATAAATTCGGATGACGACACTGGCAACAACGACTACAACGCCAACCCCCAAGGCGAAGACGAAGACGAAGACGAGTAATGAATCTGGTTCTCTTTTTGATCCGAAATTAGAGGCTCGACGTTTTCTCTCGAAAAAAGGAGGAGGAAGTGCGTCAGGGTGAAGCAAGGTGAAAGTGAAGCAAGGAGGATTTGGGAGGGTCTGTTCATGAAAACCCGCGGGCCCTCACTACAGACAGGCCGAGTGGGGAGGGTCTGTCCACGAAAACCCGGAGGCCAGAGCGTCCGGCTTTTTTCTATAGAAATCTCAATGTCTATAGCGTCCACAGAAACCCTGGAACAATCGCCTCGAGCTGGAGGCGGGCATCAGGGCGGTAGCTCTCCTCCACAGCCACTTGCAGGGCCAGACGGTCCAGTGGCGCTCGGACAACAAGGTAGTTGTTGCCTGCGTGGGGAAGTGGAAGGGGAAGAGCGTGGACATGACCGAGGGCACCCAGAAACTGCACAACCTCTGTCAGCAGTGGGACATCACTCTCCTCCCAGAGTATCTTCCCGGGGAAGACAACGGAGTGGCGGACCAGCTCTCCAGAGAGGTCGAGCGCGAGGATTGGATGCTCAATCCGGCGATCTTCCAGCTGGTCACGAACCTGCGCTTCCGCCCCATGGTGGACGGCTTCGCCTCAGCGCGCAACCACCTGTTGCCAAGGTGGTGGAGTTGGGTCCTCGAGCCGGGTTGCTCGGGGGTGGATTTCTTCCACCAGCCCCTCCGGGGGCTGCCCTTGTGGCTCAATCCGCCCTTCTCCATGATCGGGAGGTGCTGGCAGCCCTACGGGATCAGAGAGGGAAGCATTAGTCCTGATCCCAGAGTGGGACACGGCCCCATGGTGGCCAATGGCCCAGGGGATGCAGATCTCACCCCCCCTGGCGCTCCCTCGGGTGGACTGCCTCTTCCTCCGGGCCGCACCCGGAACCAGACCCCAGTGGGGCCACCCAGATGGCAGAGCAGGGTGATTCATGTCAGCGGGGAGCTGGCGAGGGTCGCGACAGCGAGGCAGACGTGGGGGAGAAGCTCCATCAGCTGGACCTGTCGTTATTGACCTCGTGGGAGAGGACTCACCCCCCCACCAACTGAGTGAGGCAGCCCGGCAGCTCATCGCTCACTCGGTCGAGAGCAAGACTCAGAGAAACTACGATACGGCCATTGCCCAGTTTGCTGCCTACTTGGGAAAAATGAGCGGGAGACCTTGCAAGCGACGGACACAGACCTGGCAAACTTCCTAGCGGAAGGTAGCAAGAAATGGGCGCCCAGCACCGCGATGAAAAAGAGATCCGCCATTGCTCGCTACTTCCTCCTCCACGGGAGGCCTGATCCAGGCACCTCAGCCACAGTGAAGGCCGTTTTGACGGGGATGGAGAAGACAAAGCCAGTGTCAGGAAGGGAACCTTCGACACGGACCTCATCTGGCGCCATCTCAGATCACTTGGGACAAATTCCAAGCTGGACCATCGCGACCTCCTGGGAAAAATTGTCCTGTTGGGCGAGGCCCTCGGACTGAGAGAGCGGCGGACCTCAACACCGCACGGTTGGAGGACCTTCGCCTCATTGATGGCGACCACATGTGCGAACTCAAAGTCCTGCCCAAGGAAAGGAGAAAGAAGGAATGGGTCATGCAAAAATGGGAGGAAACGAGCTGACCCACTGCTCTGTTTTCACTGCGCGGTGATTGAATTGAATGACCGCCGTCCAGAGCGGTGCACCCCAGCTCTGATGTGGAAGCTCAAGAATGGGAAAAATGCACAACAACATGGTTGTTGTCTTGTGGCAAGCGGCTGATGCTGGCCGCAGGCTTTGGGCAAAGAGTGGGCCCGCACTCTGTCAGGGCCGCTGCGGCCTCGAAGGCAGCGTCGACTGGGCTTGACGGGCTGGCTGTGTCTGCACAGTTTCGGTGGTCGCGCAAGGGTGCGACACTCACCAAACATTATCTCCACCAGTCGGTTGGCACTGCAAAGGCTTTGGCTTCGGCAGTTTTCGGGCCGGCAGATGCTGCCGGGCTCGATCGAGAATAGAATGAGGACCCAGGTCGGCATTTTCCTTTCAATTGTCATGAGCACAGCCCCCCCACCGATGAGGTAGCTCTCATTCTTCCTACTTTGGACGGAAGATGGATGAGCTACAAGGGGGCTGTGCTCATCGCTCCCACCCTCCCACCGCAATGTGATGTCGACCAGGTCCTCTTTGGCTCCAGCCTTGTTTTTCGTGTATTTTGCTGACACCAAGGCTGATAGTTTTCGCACGCAACTCCAAGGGAGTAGTGCGGTCAAGTTCGATGATCTCGGGGTGCTATGAGCACCGGGAGGTCTCATCTTTTCACTTTGTTTCCCTCTCTTCGCTGTCCCTTTTCCTTTGTCTTCCTCGTGCCTGGCCCTTTGTCTTCCCCGCAGAGCGCATCGCGGGCAACAAGGCGGCCGCGGCTCTGTTCAAGGCGGCCAACTTGGGCGTCCCCTCCCTGGCGGGCCGCAAGCACCAACGCGGTTTCTTCCAGCGTGGTCGCGGCTCGGCTCCTGCGTCCGGCTTCTTCCGGCGGCCAGCACCAGCCCTCTTCTGGTTTCTCTGGCCGTCCTTACCGGTTCGCGCGCTTCAGGGCGGTTTCTCCCGCCCGGGCCTGCTGCGGGCGCCTCCAGCGGCCTCCACTCCTGCGCCGCAGCGGCAGCAGAAGTTCCAGCGGCCGCGCCGCTAAGCCATTGGAGGTGGTTTTTCCTTTTGTGACCTCGTTCTGGCTTTTTCCTCTCTTCTTGACTTCGTGCTGGATTTCGCGTGGTAGGTCTTCACCGCAACCTCGCGGTCCTTTCCGTGGTCTTTCCTTCTTTGCTGACTTTTTCCTACTTATATGTTAGTTCCCCACCTTCCCATCCCATTTTGGATTGGATTCGACTCGAAACGACGGGGTGATGTGGACTATTTTCAGTTTTATTTTATTATTATTATTCTTTGAAAGTCGGGTGAATACGAAGACTAGTCATGAGCACAGCCCCCCCCTTTGTAGCTCATCCAGGGGATGCAGGGGATGCGGTGGCGGACCTGCTGAGGAAAGCTCGGATCCCGACAGGGGCGCGGATGAGGGTGGTGCATGTCTGTCAGGAGTGTGGAAGGGTGAGCGAGGGGCCGCGAGGGAGCGGGACTGATGGTGCGCCTGGAGAGGGATGGTGACAGGATGAGTGAAGCGGTCCGGAAGGTGGTGATGGCGGACGGACGGGTGCGAAGAGGTGCCCAGAGTGTGGCGCCGATCGGTGGCATGCAGGAGGAACGGGCGGCAGGCATGGAGGATGTCATGGTGGTCCAGGTGGTTCGCGATCGGCGGGACGGCAGGGTGGGTCGCAGGGAAGGCAAGGACTCGTGGAAAGCCTCCGCCTGGCAGGCGGCGGAAATGGAGAGAAGAGGAAGGACATGGTGGAAGAGGATTGAGGGGGAAGGATGGATAGTGGAAGGTGGATGGTGGATGGACGGAATGGAAGGAATGGAATGGAAGGGGAGGAAGAAGGAATGGTGGAATATGGGGGAAGAAGGGAATGGTGGAGTGAATGGAATGGGGACTCCCACCGGGGTGCCCAGGTATCCTGGGGACGGGATGAGCAGAAAGGCCAGGAAGAAGCGCGGGAAGAAGGACGCGACAAGGAAGAGGGGAGGCAGGCAAAGATGAGGGATATCGAGAAGACGTATGACGAGAAGGCGGAGGAAGAGGAATTCCAGGGGTGGAGGAAGCAGGGCGAAGGAGGCCAACCTGAGGGCGGGCTGCCGGCGAGGGAGGAGGGAAGGATGAGGGTCGGGTGGAACGAGAGGGTCAAGAAGAGCAATGTGGACCTGCGAGTTGGGGGGTCAACATCGTCCTGCAAGAGACGAAAGGCACCAAAGACAACAAAATGGAGGAGAAGGGATGAAGTGGATGAAGGGGTGGAGATGGCGGCACAAAGGAGGGTGATGATGGTGGAATAGCAGTGGTGGTGGATGGATGATTCTCGACTGGTCGGAGGGGAAGACTAACCTTCGGCTCATAAACCAGTATTACCCAACCGGAGAGGACAAGGTGAGGGTCAGGAATGTCATTATCAGGAGGTTGGAGGAGTGTATGGCGGAGGGAGCAGCTGAGGGAGGGGCGGTGGTACACGGACGCGAATAGCTGGGCCAAGGAGGTTGGGAGCAGGAGATGCTGGGTCTGTATGACACGGCGAAGATGGTGGGTAAGCAGAACGAGATTACATTCTTGCGCAACAAGAGGAAAGGAGGAAGGGGAGGTGGAGGAGGAGGGCAAAGCAAGGGGGGAAGAAAGGGGAGGCCAGGCTGGACCTTTGCTTGGCAACGCAGGGGACGATGGCACGAATGCTGGACAATATGTGGGTGTGGAGAAATGAGGAGGTTCAATGGCAGGAAGTCACAGACCATCACATGGTCGTGACTGACGGAACATGCTGCCGGCATGGGCGGGGACGTCCCGGCGGGGTGGCCATCTGCCCGTCCAGGTCGGACCTGGATGCGTTGCTGCGGGAGAAGAGGAAGGATGAGTATGAAGGGATGGTGGGGAAGATGCACGTACCGGGAGAAAGTGGCGGAATTGCTTCGGAAGGCGATGGAGAAGGGGGCGGACCCGTCGTTCGAGCAGATGAGTGGGATCCTGCGGGAGACGGCGGGGAAGGTGTTTGGGTTCCGGGACGTGGCCAACACAGACAGGGATTATGAACCCCATCGCATGAAGAAGCTGAGACGGATGGCGATGGCGGAGCGGGACCCGAGCCTGAGGAGGGAAATGCAAGCAGTTGGCCAAAATGAGAGGCGTGCACTACAGGAAGAGGGACGGGAAGGAAGCGCATATAAGGGCATCATGACAGGACAGGTGCGGGGACGGTATGCAACTAAGAATGAGGAAAGGTGGACAAAGTGGTCACAGAGTCGGTGAAGAATGGATGGAGGAAGTTCATGGCGGACCTGGTGAGGTGATGGGGCCCGGGGTGGGGCGGTGCCAGAAGGAAGGCCGCAGGAAGAAGGGAGGTGATCATGGCCCCCCACAACGCATGATGTTGAGACAATCCTGGGGGCGCTCCCGATGGTAAGGCGGCGGGCCCGGATGGAGTGACAGCAGAGATGATCCATGCCTGTGGGGACGAGATCAAAGAGTGGTTGGGGAGGAGATACAATGAGATGTTGGAGCGGAGTGAGGTGCCGCAGGAGCTCAAGGTCAGTTCGGTGTTCATGGCCACGAAGTCGCAGACAGAACACCCTGGGGACCCTGCAGGCAGAAGGCCAATCACTTTGATACAGGTCTTTTGAAGGATTGCAGGTGGTGGCGTCGCGGTTCCAAGAATGGTGCGTGCAAAAGAATGTATTTGGGGAGGAGCAGTTTGGGTTTCTGAGAGGGAGAAGGATTGAGACCCCAATTGCAGAAATTATGGGAGTGCTCACTGACTCGAAAATTATGGGAGGCAGGGAATTCCACATGTGCTCGTTAGATATCAAAAAAGCCTATGATACAGTGGACATGGACGCACTGAGGAGGGGACTGAGACGGATGGGGGTGGAGGAGGCATTCATCAGGTATGTGGATAGTCTGTACGAGGGGAGGAAGGCCAAAGTCATCACGGGTTTCGGGCTGACGGAGAGCTATGAGATAGAGAGAGGCATCAGTCAGGGGGACCCGCTTTCATGTCTGCTATTTATCTCATTCATGGAGGAAGTGCTGGCAGAGGTGCGAAAGCAGGAAGGTGGGTATATCCTGGATAGTGGAAGGAAGGTGAAAGTCCTTGCCTTTGCTGACGATGTCATGCTGGTCACTCGAACCAAGGAGCAGATGGTACGGTTGGTCAACACAGTGAGATGGAAGGTGGAGGAGGCGGGCATGCAGCTGTCGTGGACCAAGTGTGACCACCTGTGTGGGGGTGAAGAGCAAGACGGACCTGGACCTGGGTGAGGGTCGAGTCATCAAGGTCCAGCAGAAGGGTGGGGCCATCCGGTACCTGGGAATTTGGATAGACGAGGAGATGAACATGAAGATCAATACGGAGAAGGTCATCCAGAAAATGTGTGGAGGCTGCACAGGCTGATGGACAAGAAGGTCCCCCGAGGTTGATGGTGCAGATGATCAACGAGTGCGTGTCGACGTGCCTACAATATACGGCGAGGCAGTGCCCCATGCCGCAGAAGGACCTTGAGATTCTTCAACAGCGCTATGCACGAGTATTTCGGGAGATTGGTGGGTGCTTGGGGAAATGTGACCCGGCGGAGGTGCTCTTCCCGGAGGATGAGGGTGGGATGGGTCTCAAGGACCCGGTGGATGTGCACGACATGATGGTGCTCACGCAACTGCTGGGCAGGGTGGCAGACCAACAAGGGTGCGGCGTGATGCTCCGTGAAGAGATAGCCCTGCTGCAAAGTTGTGGACGACGAGTGAGCCGCTGCTGGACAACCCCGGGAAGTGGGTCAGACTGCACGCGAAGGAGAAGATGCCGGGGTGGTGTCGGGGATGTTGAGGATCTTGCACAAGAAGGGGTTGGCCATCGAGGGATGGGGAAGTATTGAAAAGGAAGCGGAATGGGGAATGCCGACACTGGAGGAGCTGGCAGAGCCATGCAAAATCACCAGGCGGCACAGGCAGACACTCATGAAGAGGGGCATCAGGAGTGGCTGACCTGATTGTGGGCGGTAGGTTTCAGTGGAAGGGCACGATGCCGGCACGTGGAGGCCATCAAGGAGCGTGTGTGGGGAACAAAGTGGAGACGGAATATGTTAAGTTGGCGAGGAGGATCCGAGGAAGAAGTGGCAGAAAGAGATCGAAAGAGGGCAAGGACGGAACAGGAAAAGGAGGAGAGCCGAGAGAGGGCGGGACGGGATACGGGCAAGAGAGAGGCGGATGGTGGGGAGGATCACGGGATCCCAGACCCGAAGAGGAGGATGAGACAAGCCAAGCTGATGGTGGGGCAAGGAGGAAAGCTGGTGGTCGTGGCGAAGAACAGGAAACGCCGAAGCGGGGGAGCCGGGGTGGAGGCCGCCAAGAAAGGGAAGCCCGACGAGCAAGGGGATGGCGAAACGGAGAGGATGCATGTTGAAGCCAGCGACAAGAAGAGGGGGGCGGAGAGGCACCTGGACCAAAACGGGGAAAGCAAGAAGAGCCGGATGAAAGCGGGCAAGTGGGACGAGGCAATGTGGAGGCGATGGGAGGCACTGCGGGCGGAGTGGAGGTGGAGGTGGGTGGAGGAGCCCGAGCTGAAGTGGCGGACTTTTTACACAGATGGTAGCGCGACCAAGAAGAAGAAGGACCGGCGAGCGGCATTGGCGGTGGTGGAGCGGCTGTCCAATGGGGCACTGGCTGTGCGGGTCGGGAGAAGGTGCACGGCAAAAGGGCAAACAAACAATGAGGCAGAGCTGGAAGCCATCCTGGAAGCCATCAGAGTGGGACAGGATGCAAACGTGGAGGTGCGCACGGACAGTAAGGTGGCAAAGGGATGGGTGGAGAGGCTGATGAAGGACGACTGGACACCGACGGACCTGATCGAGTCGAAGGCCGAGGCCTCCGAAGGGGACAGCGAATTCTGAAGGAGCACAGGGGGTGTCCGGCTGGTGTGGGTGAAGGGCACCAGGAGACAGGGGCATCGCTGGATGCGGAGGGGAACAGATTGGCAGACAAGATTGCCGGGCAAAGCATCAAACAGGACATAGGCAAGGTGCAACAGGAACGGACCTGGGGTTTTTGGTTGGTTCACCAGTGCGACGGGGAGGAGGTGGAGGAGACTTTCGCACAAGCCTCCAGCACTTCAGCCGCCGCGGACGCATCTCCAGGGCGGCCCGGAAATGCAAGAACGCACTGGTGGTCATCAATGCTCAGACGGGAAATGGCGGAATAAATACGCAGACCATGCGATGCGAAATGTCGGGCAGACTGGCCATGATGGCAATCTTGCAGCGTTACATCACGGCCAACATCAGATTCTACATCAATGGTGAAGGGGATGGGAAATGTTGGTGTGGGGCGAGACTATACGAACCATTTGGTTTTGAATGCCCGGCTATGATGGGCAGTGTCGCTGAAAGGTGGAGTGGTGCCAATGCGATCAAACTGATCGCGTGGCTGGACAAGGGGAAGGAGCAGAAGATGCAGAACAATTGCTCCAAGAAAATGGGTGGAGCCTATGGGTCAAAGTGTGCAGGTGAGAGGTAAGCAAATAGCGATGGACAGACTCTGGGAGCTCATCGAGCGATCGCGGGGCGTTGGTACCGCGCCCGAACCTGGGACAGCTTTGGGAAATGTTCACCACAGAAGTGGCGAACCTCTGCGACCGATATGTGGATGGGATGAGTACGGAGATGGCAGAAGGGCAGACCCACAAGAGCACCCCACGAAACCAGTGGACGACCCCCACGTGGTGTCCTCTCTGCTCAGACAAGCAGGCAGTTTGACAACGATGGCATTCTCGCATCCTGGGAATGCCGATTTGAGCTTCCCCGAATTCAGAACGCCCAGCAAGGATGACTGGTTTTTGGGTGGAAGACTGGATGGCTACGGGTTGTTTAAGGAGAATCGCGACCTCCTCATCTTTGCCAACCCTGAATATAACCCACAGGAGGAGATGGACCGGTTATTTACGGCAATTGGCGATTGGGCGGAGAGCCCAATTGGTAGAGCTGGGAAGAGAGCCTTCCGATGTATCGCGATAGTCCCGTACGGAGTGGGCAAGCCAAACCGGACGCGGCCGGTGCAGGGAATGAAGGCGCAGCATGGAGTCGGTTTGGCGCTGAGGGGGGACATGCAACTGAAGGAGCTGTTTATCATTGAGGAGGGGGGCTTCAGCTTCTGGCTGCCGAGCTTCTGGCGGACGGGGGAGAAAGGTGCGGGGAAGGCCCCGTTTGACGTGGGCATTCTGCTCTTCGAGAACCAGCGGGCCCGAGAGAGATTCCCGATGGACCCAGCCCCCTTGTGGGCATTGGAGAACATGTTGCGAAAGGAGGCGGGAGCGCGAAGAGTGGAGGCTGACTATGAGGGGCGTCCGAAGGAGGGCGAAGTGCTCTATAACTGGAGGGGGATTTCAGAAGGTGTGGTGAAGAAAGTCGCTGGGAGACTGCGAAGACGGTGCGGGTTGAGGGAAATCTACGCGAATGACTGCAGACTGGCAGCAGAGCTGGGGATTGTGGATGAAGAGACCCAGAAGGAGATTGGGAGCGAGCTGGGTGGACTTCGGAGAACTATGCTTGTAGCGATCAAGCAACGGAAGAAGAACGAGAAGAATGAGGAAGGGATGGATGAAGGGACGTAGTCCGAGTGTCGGCGGTGACCGCCCCTTGTGGGCGCGAGCCGACCCATGGACCACTTGGGGCGTTCCTTCTTGCGAGCTTGTCTCGCGGGGAGGGCGGACCGGGAGGTCTATGTTACCCGCGGGCTTCGGCCCGATAACGGACTCGGCGTAAGCCGGGAAGTATCACACACACACACACACACACACACATCAGATAGGGAATATAATTTGTTGTTTCTTTTTCATCAGGATGAATTGGAGTTACAGGTTTAGTCGGATCTTCAGGTTGCCTTGGAGTTGGCGTTACATCAGGAGGAATTGGCTCTTCAGGAGTGTCAGGCTTCTTCTCCTCTTTTTCCTTCTTAGCATTTACAACACATTCATTAAGTTGTTGTATTTGGACATTTGTTACTGTGCCTACATTCTTCCAATCTATTACATTACGACAATCAACACAAACTAAGTCACCCCATTGTGGTTTCGATGGCATCTCGGGCTTATTTACATTAATTTGTGCTATTCGTTGCGATAAGTACTCAGGCTTAGAATTAAAGGTCATCATGAATTCACCCGTTTTGTTCTGACGGTTTAACTCACTCCATTCACATGATTGGACATTAAGATTTGATAAATCGAGCCCGTTCTGCTTTATAGTTGATGCAATGTATTTGTCCTTATCAGTCATCAGGCTGAAGGCAATCGAATCAATATTCCATAAGCCAGTGATTGTTGCATGGATGTATTGAATAGAATCATTCATAAAGTACCATTTGTCGTATTCATCCTTCCATTTGTCGAATTTAGCATAATAGTCATCCATCTGTTTTAGGTATGATTCATTCATTTTGATAATGTTTTGAACCCCTTTTTCACATTCAGATAACTCTTTCGGGGCTGAATCTTCAATGTCTTTCAGACAGTCCCAATTCTTAGCACATGACTCAATCTTCGAACAGTTTACACACTTTTGGAACTGTGCCTCAGTGGTGGATTTTGCTATTGCCGGAAAAAACTCTGTGTATGAATCAAAGTCAAAGTTGTTGGAGTGTGCAAAAGATAATGCCTGTGGAACCGTGAAATCACTGTAAAAGGCTCTCGTTTTACTCCCTCCACGTAATGGCATTTCAACGCGTAACTTAGCATATAATGCCTTTAACTCACGCTTTCTGTCCTCACCTTCTACCTTCATCAGATTGTCATATCGACGTTTTGATATAAAGTCCATTTTTAACGTCAACCTGATGTAACTAACATTGTTCTGTTGAAAAGCATTGATGAACTTACTTTCGGTATCCAATGAATTCCACTGAATCATTCTTAATGCTATACAAGGTGAAATTTTCGATGAGTACTGTATACAACATGGGTGGAAACATTAGTTATAATTCGATTAGGCAAGACCTGTTGAACTATCTGTCTGTCAATGAAACCAACATCATAATGCAACAAGTCAATGTGGTTCTTAATGCAAAGAATGAAATCATCTTTCGTAACATAGCTCACATCAAAAACGTGAAGATTTCTTTTGCCAATGACATAAAGAACCAAATCATAGCCAAAACGATATTGGAATCAACATCTGCCACATCTGCATTCAACGACATCCTGAACAAGATATCAGAAAAGCAAAACCAAGGTGGTATCTTTACCGCTAACTTTAACGTGCTCGACATGATTAAGAAGCTAAAGAACGTGGTTGATGTCAATCGTGTCAACCAACAGATGCAAAACATAAGAAACTCCTTCGACGTTGTCAATTCCTTCCAAGTTATTAATGATGCTTTTGTTCCTTCATCAAGCCTCGAAGATGTGGACTTAACTGCTACCAATCAACTATACAATAAGCAAGTTTATGATTCATTAGCTGAAATATATTCTGAAGTGGATCAACACACAAAAGATGAGGAAGAACACGACATCGGACAGACTGCTGATAACACCACCGCATTGATTGCTATTGCTGCTGTCTTAGTGGTTGGCGGCTTTATCTATATGAACAAACCAAACGGAAAGTAATTGCCTCTCTTTGAAATGGATGTCAATCATTGTTCCATGAAAACAACGTCATTTACTTACTTATGAAGTTCCATTTCGATAAGGTCATCAGTGAGTCCGGTTGCCTGGGTGTCCGCCTCTTCGGCATGTTCTTCCACTGGTTCTTCCACACGGGAACGACGCCCTGTAGGTGTCCGTGAGCGCGAGCGGGAGCGTGACCGTTTTTTTGCCTCTTGGAGAATCTCAGATTCATCGACAGAATGAAGAATACGCGATTCTGAAAATTTTGCAGAGGTGAAACTGAAGTGAACGTGTTGGTTGTGACGGACCGTGGAGCTTTTTGCTCTTTTTGATTTCCTCAAATTCATCTTTCACAGGAGCATCAAATTCACCAGTAAGAAGGTCAATAGCCAGAATAATTCCTTTGACGAGGGTGTCATCTGAACAAAGTGGAGTTGGTCAGTCTTAAGTCGGATGTGCTGAAATGAAATACAAACCAGAGTCCAACATCGCAGGAAGAATGTTAACGAGTTGCTGTTGCTTGGCGAGAATAGGTCCAACAAAATTCCGGCTTTCCTTGAACTTGACGACCAACGATTTCAACACGGAAATAGCCTTTTCTAATTATGAAATGAGAAAAGAATGGTGAAAAACCATCCAATCAAACCTTTTCCGTCATCATGAATGCGCACTTCAGAGTCTTGCATCTTTCGAGTTGGAATTGGCGGGGTAATGATGACTATTCTTCGGACTTCGGAATTCGTGAGGAATTATTCCGTTCGGCTTGTCTGCACTTTCACGACAGTTGAAAATGAGTATCTTTTGATTCAAAAATACAAGCAATGATGAGCAGTCAATTTCGTCGTTTGACATGAAGATATCGCATGTTGACAGGTCGTTAACCTAACCAATCTGACACTATATTCTAATAGGTTTTTATGTATAGTTGGTGACTCTAATGTTGATATTTGGCTCGTTTTCACTTACTTGTGATGCAACCTTAACTTTACTATGTCACGGGGTTGACTTAGAAATTTTCACCATTTTTGCCTATACAAAACGGTAACTCGTGACAGAGCGTAAATCGACGTTCACAGCCACGGCTTTTTCGAATCAGCATCATATGAATATGACAGCTCGACCTTTGCTAAGAAATCTGACAGTTACTTAACGTGCACTGGGCTGCACAAGTTTTGACGCGTCCAATTTTCAATACAAACTGAACTTCATCCTTTTATCCAAATTGTTGTCCTGACACTAAATGTAAGTGTCTGGGCTTATTTTAAACATAGGAAACAGTGATTTTTCATGCTCAGATGTGGTACTGTCACAGCACTTCGAGTCGATGTGATGAAGGGCACATGCCCTTCACCCGGGTGATGAGACGTAGTCTCATCGTCTCAAAATTCGATATAGTATGTCAAAGGTGAGAAACCTGAAGGTGTGACTTTTTCTTCATTCCTACATGTTTCCTTACATAACTAACGGGTTCTAACGAGTTGAATCACTTAGTTTTTGTGTTCTACAGTCAAAGTGCCTTGTTTTGTGTTATATCGATACCATGCCCGTCCGTAAGCTAATACATTCAAAGTACAGTTGTGAGGCAATCCTGCTGTGAAAGTCACGACTAATTTAGGGTTAGAATACTCTTTTAGCACAATGGTACCATACACATTACCATATGATTCAATATCGTCATCTTTGCTTGGTAGTCCTGAAAAGCGTAGAGTGTAGATGTTCTTGTCAAATGCCTTGCGGAAATACATCATCTGTTGAAATTCTTGCGATTTAGCACTAATGGCTGTATCTGGATAGTTCTTATTGTCAACAGAAAGGTGATATTCCGAGATATAGGCTGTTCCGGTGAATGGTGCTCCTGTCGTGTCATCAGACAGATACATCGATAGATACTCAACTTCATCAAATGGTAGGTCACATGTTATCGATGTGGCACCTTGTGAGATTAGATACTTGGTTGAATCAACGAATTCATTCTGTACTGTAACCATTCCTGCTTCATCCATACTGCTTCGTAGAATTGCCTTCTTCTCATCTTCATGCATTGTCATGTAGTTAGCTACGAGTTCAACATCGAGGAAAGTGTTGGTTAATGTAGCTCCAACTGTGGAAGATGATGCTATTTCTGATATAGGGGCGATTTCTACTTCAAAATAAGGATTTGCTTGTAAGATGTCGAGCCGTAGAGGGTTAAAGTCAATGAATGGATTTGGTATGTATATCAGTCCTTCCTGTTGTTGCGATGGATCAATGTCTGTGCCGGTTGCTCCAATACGTGCGTTCTGCATCATCAGTGATTTGCGTTCCTGTATGGCACGTTGGTAATATTGATATATTCCTGCACTGTCCAACTTGTATATTTCACGCCCTTGGTGCTTAAACTTGAGGGATTTGATCAGTTTCATCATGTATCCACCAACGTAAGTCACCGTGCCGGCTGATGCTGTAGTAGCTCCGAGTCTGATGTGTAGGTGTATGTCATTACCTGAGAGTAGTCCGCTGTATTTATTAATGTCAAACTGTGCAACACTTCCAAATGATATTTGACGATTCGGCTTGATTACTACCGGGTCCGTTACAATCTTAGGCTTGCGTATCTGTAAACTCATTGATTTTGATTGCATTCCTTTCGAGGTCTGAGTTCTGTGTGGTGCGACTTTAGAATAATTGCCGTTGCCATAGTGTGATACTAAGATAAAAAAATAGCCAAATATAAAAATCTTGCCTATTTGCTGCTCAACGATTGCAATGATTGCTTGGCGCAATTTCCTCCCCCGGCATTGGCGTCCTTTTGAATTCAAATCCGAGCGTCCCGTTGGATGGAAATCTGCTCGGAAAATGACGATCTTGATGGAGACGTCAGCAACTTCGTCATGATGCATGCCGAAATTAAACGCAATGATGATCCGTTTCTGCGCTTCCTGAACCGCGACATCTCTGAAAAGCATCTCCGCTATACGGATCTGGACAGCGATTTCAAGGTGCTTACGCAAAAGATGCTTCCTGAGCTTGCGAAATTGTTTGGGTACATCACTGTTCACAAGCAGCGGGTCGTCTCCAGAGCATTGCTGAAGACGATCGTTGAAATGCTCGGCAGCCTCGAGCGAGAAATGCTCGTTTCGTCTATGACTGACTTCTTTTATCAAGTGCTTGGCTCTGTCACGTGGCATGCTGGACAATCGGACTTGGAGAGTATCTCATCGGAATCGTCCGAGGAGCTCCCAATGAGTATGCGTTTTGGTGGTCCCGCAGCCTCATCCAACCGCTCTTTGAAACCGTCTGATTCGTCACGTCACACAACCTCAATGAGTGGGTGTCGGCCGACATCATGTATCACCACCCCACCCGTCAATTGGGTGGAGGTCCGCCACACCCTCGCAGCCCCTCCTTCTCCGGAAGTCGCTCTCGGGCTCCAAGAAAGGACGGGCTGCCAACCCTTTGAGGTCACCACTGTGCACCCCTGCGGTCCCGGCCTTCGGGAACCCGTTTGCACATCAACCGGCGGCGCCCACCGCCCCGTCCACCCCGGTTCCTGACCCAGTGGTCGCCAAGCCGCCTGCGAGCTCCCGCACCCCAGCCCCAGCCTCGGCGAAGGGGTGAGCCCGGAGGCAAGAAGTCGATCGCCCTGCAGTGGGTGCCCCTGCCCCTGCTGTCCCTGTTGTTGTGCCCTTGTCTGTGTCTGGCCCTGCCATGGCTGACACTAAGGCGCCTGATCCCGCTGCCGTGGCGCCGGCTGCTTCCGCTGCTGTTCGCAAGATTGGTGCCGCCGACCTGGTCCCCAGCCGGGGATCATGATGTGGGAAGGAGCCAGTGTGGGACGGTGGATCAGGGGACCATCCAAGTTGAGCTACCGGTCATTCCGGTGCTGGTGGATGGGCAGTAGCCCCCTCAGGCTGGCGCGAGGAGTGCTTCTCGTATTAACTTTCGTTTTCTTTTTTCTGTTCGGTCCCCCGCCCCTCATTCTGTCATGTCCTCTTTGTTCCATTTTGTATGCGAGTTGATGTTTCCTTGCGAGTTTCCAGTCTCTCTTCCTCCCGATGCCCCCTGTGCACCTTCCCCCTGGAGGGGAGCGCTGGGGTGTATTTTACCCGCCGGCTTCGGCCGGACCAACGGTTTTCATTCACTATTTCTCAGTTCGATTATGTCGTGCTGTTTAGGTGATTGAATAGTATAACACACACACACACACACTTGGCGCAATCGTTCGAATGCGCAGAATTCTCTGCGCGTTGCTCTTCTACCATTTTTACCTTGGTTCTGTAGCCTTCTCTCATCTCCCAATAGGCATTGTAAAGGTTAAGGTAATTGTCATGTAACAAAGGCTTGATCACCAATATGTTGTGGTCTGCGGTGACTTTCTCGAATAGTTCTAAGAAATCTGCCTTCTTCATACACGACATATAATCATGGTATATCATGTCTTTCACTGAGTCATTCTTGGTGTAATGAACGAAACAGTAATTGGTGTTCTGCCTTGTTCTTGGTGATATACCTGTTGGAATTTGTGTCGTCAGAATGACTGAGATGTTGTATCTTCTGTGATTGCAAAACAGACTGCCTAAAATATTACTTTGGTGTAACTTGTTGTTGCCATCTAAGATATCGTCGAATATCAATAAGACTGACTTTTTACCTTTTGTCTTCTCTTGGAACTTGATGAGCTTCTCAATGAATAATGGTGTCTCATCATCGTCAAAGCCTCCAAAGCATCTATCATCTGGAATGTTCCCCAACTCTTTCTGATATCTGTCTTTATTGTCTTGTGCAACAGTAAATAGGTAGATCTTGTCGATCTCACTTCGTATCTGCTTTATAATGGAGAGAACTGATGTCGTTTTGCCACTTTCCTTCATGCCATAATGTAGTGAAATAAAAGGCTCTTTCTTGTTTTTGAACCTATCCACAATCTCTAATGAACTGAACTTAGGCATTTTGACATTGCCAACCTTGACAATGCTTGCATCATCTTCTTTACTTCAGGTGGTATGAAAACAACTTGCTTCTGCTCAATTTGTTCATTTTCTTCAACTTTCTGCTCTTCTACTTCCACCTTCTTCAATTTCTTCTCCTTCTTCTCCTTCATAACCTTCTCCTTCTTTCTTCTCTTTGAGGAGCACATTTATGCTTCTTAAGCCACTTCTCACTCTTATATTCTTTCCACACTCAGGACACTTATAAACTGTAATGTCCATATCCTTATGGACATTCGAATGAATGGTTTCACCATTCTTTGTCTTGACTGATTCAGACGACATTTTGAATTGGAACTATAATCTGTTTAGAAAAAATATTTTGTGTGTGAACTATATTAGTTAACTAATATGTCTGACAGTGGATCTGAAATTGATGACGATTTGCAGTCTTTTGTCTCTTCCTCGAGTGAAATATCTATACCTTATGGAGATGAGGAAAATAGTGAAGATTCTCAAAGTGTCAATGATGATGATGATGCCTCAGTTGAATCCAATACTGATACTGATGAGTCTGATGATGACTCAAATGAAGAGCCTCAAGATGAGTCTAAGGAAAATCGTCGGATGAACTGATTGATAATATGGACTTCCTTCTTCGTAAAGACCAACTACACAATGAAATACCAGATGGTAAAATTGTGTTTAAGACAAAAGAACAGGTTGAAACTGAACTTATGCAACAGGCTATAAAAGAATTAGAGCAACAACAGGAACAAGCCAAACAGGCACTTAAGGCTCGTCCAAGAGCACCTCGTGCAATTCATTTTACCAAAGGCCCAAAAGAAACCTAAAATGACTCTCAAACGTGAAAACGATATCAATGAGCTGCTCGTACTGACTAATCAACTCGGTATGGACCAAGAAAATACAATGTGGCATTCTTCGCTGAAATGTCTGATGATGAATTGATGCAATTCAAAATTGACCTCTTTAAAGTTGTCGATGCAAAAATGGATGAATCATTTCACAGTAGCAAACATGTAACTGAAATGCTTCTGAAGACTGCGGATATCACTGAAAAGATAATACCTAAATATCTTCATGGTTATCGTGATTCACTGGAATGCTCTCAAGAGGAGATTCAAAAATGCCTCGATGAAATGATTAAGAATGGTGATATGGAAGGCTTATTAAAGTCTAAAATGATGCAACCTAAGTATCAATTGATGATGATTCTCGGTGGGAACTTACTCGGACAAGTCAGATCTAATATGAAAGCCGCTAAGTCTGTTGCTCGCGTTAAAGCAAAAGAAACCCTCGACACTGTCCAAAACTCACCCGTGTCGCAAACTGTATTACCACGTTCGGCTACATCGGAATCGGATGTCTTCTAATCACAACTAAGTATGTCTTCTTCTCCTAATTCTTATTTGTCCTTAATTTTTTTATCCATGAATAGTATTGAATCATTCATGGCTACATCAGAAGGTAAATCTGCAATCGACTCAAAGACATCACAATCAAATCAATCAGTGGTGTCTCATTGTATTGGCTTATCACTAAAACTCTCTCACTGAGGAGTGATTATGCTGAATATTTATATGTTGGACTGGCTGGAGCTGGTGGACTTACTATTGTAGCACCTATTCTACAAAACCTCATCGATGGTAAAGACATCACGGCAGGACTCTCCTTTGATTCAACAATGCTCAAAAATGCTCTTGTCGATGGAGGAATATCGGCTGCAATATATCTTGTGCTGCACCTAACCTTTGGCGCAAAACTTGAAACCGGACTTCTGAATCGTTATGTCGGTGTTATTTGCTCTGTTATTGGTGGTGACATGATTCGTCCTTACATCCTCTCTAAGCTATAAACTTATCGTCAATCAACACCTTAATATTTTCATGTTTTGTATTTTCTATTGCGGTTATATAGATGGAACCACAAAAGAAAGTCATCTTTACTGATAGAATCTCTCGAACACTTTTGGTTACGATAGTAGCTGTCGAAACTCAGAATGAAAATCCTCTTGAACTTAGATGTGATGCTGCTCTGAAGAAAAATGTGACTATTGATGGAGAAACTGTGTTAGGAAACAATCTTACAATCAATGGCGGCACTCATACAGTCAATGGTGAAACTACATTTAATGGTCTTGTTAAATTCAATAGTGATGTCATTTTGCCTTCTGCTCCTATTCCTGACATGTCAATGGTGGGATAGCCGAGTAATCTCTTCCCCAAACAAACCCAAACCAAGAAAGAGTGAACACTTGCACAGCAAGCACGCAAAACGGCACTCACATCCAAAATTTATCAAAAGAATTTGACATGTCATGTCAGTGCCGGCAGTCGACTTGTCCTTTCAGCACAAGCCCATTCGGACGACGACCGCCAGCCACCGACGCAGAGTAAGGTGGAAGGAGTCAGTACCGCGCAACGCAGTAAAACAATCCAGCTGGGAGTCACAGCTCCCGAAGGTTTCAATGAAAACGACGAAGAAAGATTCAGGATCAACCATGCGAACCCCAAACATCTCCTCAAGCGGGTCGCGACCGCCCCGGGGTGCAAGTCTAGTCAGGGAAAGAGGAGGCTGGAGAAAACCCCGACGCACCACTGTAACCGGTCAGCAAAAACAGGTGGGAGAGAAGAAGCCACAAACAAAAGGAGGGGCGAAACCTTCAAAGGCCCCGAGGGTACCGAGTCTTCCGTACCCGGCACCTTTCCATGGGGAGTCCTTCCTCAACGGGTCGGACTCCCGCATAAAACAAACGAAGAAGATTGGACAAAACAGCGAGAGGACTCGCTGTCCGACACATCGCGGGCCAAAGGCACGCGTCGAGAGATCGCAGAGCACGCGGAGCAGCGATCGGCAGCTTGCCTCGCGTATTCCAGGAGGGTTCTCGGACCCCGTGCTCGCGACTTCGTCGTCACCAAGTCACCGACCGACGCCGATGAGGTGGAGGCACCCTTGCCATGTAGGCGTCAAGTTCTGTAAAAAAGAACCCAAGCCCCCCACCAAAAAAACGCAAACCCCGAAGGGAGAGAGAGCACGAAAGGTGACGTATCGATCGCCACTTCAGAGTGCTCAACCAATATCCCTCCCGCGAGAGGGAAGTGTGTGGGGTGATCGGGGGTGGTTCACGGGCACAACGACCACGATGACATCACATGAGCTGTCGTCAAATCAGAACAGACGGCAGTGAAAGACAAACCCCGACCCCTAGCATATGAAGGTGGAGGAGGCATGCCCCCCACGACCACGATAAAGCCACATGGCTGTTGCCACAACAAAACGGGGTAAAGACAACACCCGCACCACGATGAAGTCCGAGCTGTTGTCCATTCAGAACAGACAAGGGGAAGACAACCCCCACACCGCTCTGAAGGTGCATGATGGGTGGTGTCTCAAGAGCACAACAAGCAGGATGAACACATAACCCATAAACTGCAAGCAAAGTAGCTGGGGGTGAATGACCACACCTCACCCCACCATGATTGCCCAATCACCTCTGACGAGGGTGAATGAGGGTGAATGAAGGGTGATGTCTGAAGGGCAAAGCGGCCCCGATGAGGCCACTACACTGTTGTCAAAGGGAATCTAACAAGATTGAAAAACAGCCACACTTGCCTCTCCCATGAGGCAGCCCTCCTGACTTGTCAATCAGATCGCGGCTGGAAAGGGAACAGTACAGCCAAGTACTCAGACAGCGCTGCGAAGACAAAATGCCCACCTTCCTTCTGCTGGGTACATGTACGTTGATGTGCAGCTGTCGAGAGTTCGGGGAAAGCAAAACAAACAAACCCAGTGCCCCTAGGCAGGAGGTGGGTGGGAGACTTGTCTTGGTGGGTTTGTTTGGGGAAGATTACTCGGCTATCCCACCATTCTCCTTCACGAGTTCGGAGAACGAGGGACAGCTCGTGGGATAGCCCCAAACAAACCCAAACCAAGAAAGAGTGAACACCATACCAAAGGAATAGCTTTCCACCGCTACACTCTACGTGAACCAGCCACCAGGATGAACTGCCCAAAACTCTCAGCCGACCGATGAGCCGGCTCTGCCCATGCGCGGGCCGGAGAGACAGCACACCAGAAGGAGCATCAACACCACAGTGAACTTTTGTATGGCCAGTAAAACTGCCAATAAACTGAAAATTCATGCCGGCATTAACTGAAAATAAACTGGCCGAAAACTGCCCATACAATCCGTAAAACTGCCGGTATATTTGCCAGTAAATTGCCAGTAAATTGTTGAAACTGCCAATATATTGACATACGATCAATTTTACTGCCAGTTTACGAGTTGAAGACCGATGGAACAGGGAGGTAGGGAGGAGGCAATGGGGAGAATTGATGTCAGGACGGGCGACGAGTGACGGGACGAGGAGCGTAATGAGCCCTGAGTGTCCCATGCGCATCAAGAGGGGAACGGTGTGGAGGCAGGTCAGCAGAAGCTGTTGATCCGTGGTAAGGATCGCACCGGTGCGGATTCTCGCCGGAGGAACGGCCGATGGAAGGAGCTGGAGATGGAAAGAGAAGGGTGGTGAAGGACTGAGGCAGGAGAGGCAGAGCAGGGAAGGGCGGGATGAGGTGGGGCGATGGCCAGACGGCGGAGTTGAGGCTGCGGGGAGGGGAGCAGAGAGTGCCAGGAAGCAGGGTGGTGAGGAGCAGCGAGTGTGAGTGGTGGGAGGGGAGAAGGGTGAAGGGTGATGGTCTGTGGTGGTAGTGGTGCATGGGGTGGTGGCGGTGCTGTGGTGGTGGTACTGGCTGGTGGCTGCGGCGGGAGTGGAGGTGTGCAGAGAGTTGTGGCGGTGCAGGGTGGGACTGGCGGTCCAGGGTGGTGCAGGAGGTGGTGCAGGAGGTGCTGGGGTGGCGGTGGTTCTGGGGTGGCGGTGGTTCTGGGGGTGGCGGGTGGGTGGTACTGGCGGATTTGGGGTGGCGCTCATGGTCCTGGGGGTGCTGATGGTGGTGCTGGGGTTGGTGCAAGTGTGCTGGGGCTGGGAGTGGGGGTGGTGCTGGGGGGGGGGTGTGCCGGCGGCGGTGGGGTGGTGCTGCTCGTGGCGGTGGGGTGGAGCTGGCGGTGGTGCCGGGGTGGCGGGTGGTGGCGGTGGTGGTGCCGAGGGTGATCGGGTCGTGCAGGTGCCGAGGGTGGTGTAGGTGGTGCAGGGGTGGTGGTGGTGCAGAGGGTGGTGCAGAGGGTGGGTGGTGCAGGGGGTGGTGTGCAGGGTGGTGGGGTGGTGCCGGTGCTTGGGGTGGTGTCGGTGCTGGGGTGGTGCCGGTGGGTGGTGCCAGTGCAGGGAAGGATGACAAAGGGATGACAGAGGGAGGGCACTGGAGGAGGAGGGAGGAGGAGGGAGGAGGG
>JAPMOS010000362.1:15000-24007 GCA_027972325.1 Paratrimastix pyriformis | reverse complement strand
GCGAAGATGATGATGATTGGATGATGATTGGATGATGATTGGATGATGATTGAATGATGATGATTGAATGATGATGATAGTGGTGATGATGATTGGATGATGATGATGATGATGATGATGATGATTGGATGATGATGATGATGATGATGATGATGATGATGATGATGATGATTGGATGATGATGATGATGATGATGATGATGATGATGATGATGATGATGATGATGATGATGATGATGATGATGATGATGATGATGATGATGATGATGATGATGATGATATGATGATGATGATTGATGATGATGATGATGATGATGATGATGATGATGATGATGATGATGATGATGATGATGATGATGATGATGATGATGATGATGATGATGATGGGATGATGACGATGATGATGAGGGTGATGATGATGATGATGATGATGATGATGATGATGATGATGATGATGATGATGATGATGATGATTGGATGATGATGATGATGATGATGATGATGATGATGATGATGATGATGATGATGATGATGATGATGATGATGATGATGATGATGATGATGATGATGATGATGATGATGATGATGATGATGATGATGATGATGATGATGATGATGATGATGATGATGATGATGATGATGATGATGATGATGATGATGATGATGATGATGATGGGATGATGACGATGATGATGATTGGATGATGATGATTGGATGGATGATTGGATGATGATGATTGGATGATGATGACTGGATGATTGGATGATCATGCCCCTGACCTGCGACAGTCGATTGGCCTCCTCGCGCAGCCGCAGATTCTCATCCTCCAACAGCTGTACCTGACGCTCCCAATGCTCCTCCTGTGCCCGAACGGCCTGCGGTGATACCAGCGGGCCGCCGGCGGCTCCCGAGCGGGGCGGGGTCGAGGGCCGGGGGGATGCAGGTGTCCCCGTAGTCGATACACCCCCGCCGGATGGCAGCTGGAATTGAAGTTGGGACATTTCGGCAAGCTGGCCGCGCAGGCGGCGGCATTCGCGATCGAGGCGGGCGATCAGGGCGGCCTGGTCGATTTCCTCGTTGAGGTGCGCGTGGACGATGACCCTGTGTGTGTGTGCCGGTGCGAGTGGTGGTCGCAGTGGTGGTTAGATGGGGTGGTGGGTGGATCATCATCATCATTCAGTCATCATCATCATCACCATCATCATCATCATCACCATCATCACCATCCACATCATCCACATCATCCACATCATCCACATCATCCAATCATCCAATCATCATCATCATCATCATCATCATCATCATCATCATCATCATCATCATCATCATCATCATCATCATCATCATCATCATCATCGGGGGAGTGGCAGACCGCTTGGCCCGATCGGCGAATTTCAAGGCCGAGAGGGACTCGTCGAAGGACATAATGGACGGGGACAGGGTCACCACGAATGTCGTCTTTGTGTTGCCCCCCAGGCTGCGATGGAACCGGAACGGGAACGGGGAAGGGTGGTCATGAATGAGCCCGAGGGGATGATTGCAAACACAGACACGCAGACACATCATCATCACCATCACCACCATCCAATCGTCATCCAATCATCCAATCATCATCATCATCATCATCATCATCATCATCATCATCATCATCATCATCATCATCATCAACATCATCATCCAATCACCATCATCATCATCATCACCATCACCATCACCACCATCCAATCGTCATCCTCATCCTCATCATCATCCAAGCACCATCCAAGCACCATCCAAACATCATCATCCAATCATCATCATCATCCAATCATCATCATCAACAACAACAACAACATCAACATCACCCAATCATCGTCATCCAATCATCCAATCATCATCCTCATCATCCATTCATCATCCATTCATCATCTCATCATCATCCACACTGCCGAAAAAATGATCCGATCGTCTTCGAGACGGGGTGCGTTCACAGCCCGAGATCATCCAAAGGGGAAGCAGCACACCGCACGAAACCAATATCGGCACATTGTCATTGTCAAGCAGTGACTCATGTCAAGCAGTGACTCAGTGTCAAGCAGTGACTCATGGCCAAGCAGTGACCACCAGGCCAGCATCCTGAGTCTCACCGGCACACACCTGACCTGCCCCCACGGACCTATCCTGAAGCAGCCTGGTCAGTTTCGAGTCGCGGAACGGGATGTGCGACCGGCCAGGCTGTGTCAGCGCCGCAATGCAGTTGCCCAGGGCCGAGAGGGACTGGTTGATGGCCGTCAGTTCCTGGATGCGCTGGGCGCCCATGGTGGCCGTGCGCCACTTCTCCGAGCCCGCCAGATCCACCTGTCGTGTGTGTTTGTATGTGCCGCCAAAGAAAATATAGTGTGTTTGTATGTGTCAACACAGTGTCGTGTGTGTTTGTATGTGCCATCGAAAATATAGTGTGTTTGTATGTGTCAACACAGTGTCGTGTGTGTTTGTATGTGCCGCCAAAGAAAATATAGTGTGTTTGTATGTGTCAACACAGTGTCGTGTGTGTTTGTATGTGCCATCGAAAATATAGTGTGTTTGTATGTGTCAACACAGTGTCGTGTGTGTTTGTATGTGCCGCCAAAGAAAATCAAGTGTGTTTGGATGTGTCAACGCAGTGTCGTGTGTTTGTATGTGCCATCGAAAATATAGTGTGTTTGTATGTGTCAACACAGTGTCGTGTGTGTTTGTATGTGCCGCCAAAGAAAATTAAGTGTGTTTGGATGTGTCAACCCAGATCACCTCTTCGAGCCGGCCAGATCCACCTGCAACAACAAGGAGTGCGCCGTCGTGCGTCGTGTGTGTCTGTATCATCAAGTGTGTTGGATGTTGATCGGCGGTCAGTTCCTGGATGCGCTGGGCGCCCATGGTGGCCGTGCGCCACTTCTCCGAGCCCGCCAGATCCACCTACAACAAGGAGTGTGTATGTGTGTATGCGTTTCTATGTGTTTCTATGTGTTTCTATGTGTTTCTATGTGGATGTGCGTGTATGTGTCGGGTGTGTTTGTATGTGCCAAAGAAAATTAACTGTGTTGCGTGGTATGATGCATGTGTCGTGTCGTGTGTGTGTCGTGTATACGTTGTGCGTGTGTCGTGTGTGTGTGCATCGTGTGTGCATCGTGTGTACCGTGTGCACAGCGGACCAGCCCCATCCATCCATCCATCATCATCATCATCATCATCATCATCATCATCATCATCATCATCATCATCATCATCATCATCCTCCACATCATCATCCTCCACATCATCATCATCATCATCATCATCATCATCATCATCATCCAGCCATCATCCACATCATCATCCACATCATCAGACAGCGAGCGGACCAGGTTCAACTTGCATCGGCGCACCACGGCCGGCGCCTCGGCCCGTTCTGAAGACTCAGACGACTCGCTCTGGGGCTGCCATACCCCGCTTCCCTCGCCGCCCTCGCCCAGGTCCGAGGTCGCTCCGTCCCCGGCCGCCGCGTTTGAAATTAAATTTGAATTTTCCGGCGGTTCGTCGGTGTGGCTACCGCCCCCGGGGGTCGTCAGGCTGTCCACGGGCAGATGCAGGCGCTGTTCAAGGTGCACTTGGAAGATGGTATGTGAGCGGCTGCTGTGTTCGTTCATCTCCGTCGAACGGACGGCCCGGTTGCGGAGGCCCTATAGGGGTGTGTGGGAAGGACAGAGGGGATGAGTGGGGGTGAGCGGGAGGGTGATGTATGGATCCCCAGCACAGCCGGCAGCATCATCATCCAATCATCATTATCATCAATCCTCATCCTCATCCTCATCTCCATCATTATCCAGTCATCATCCCAACCAGTATCATAATCAGGCATCATCAACACATGCACAGACCGCGGAGAGCTGGGCCATGACCTCGTCGACCGAGTTGCAGATGACTTCCGTCAGATCCTCCACAAAGAGGCCCCGGGTTTTGTCCTGGGGGGTCGATGATGATTGGATGATGATGATTGGATGATGATGATTGGATGATGATGATTGGATGATGATGATTGATGATGATGATGATGATGATGATGATGATGATGATGATGATGATGATGATGATGATGATGATGATGATGATGATGATGTGTGAAGCAAAGGACTGATCAATCGGACAGGAAGGATGATGATGATGATGATGACGATTGGATGATGATGATGATGATGATTGGATGATTGGATGATGATGCTGATGACTGGATGATGCTGATGCTGATGCTGATGCTGATGCTGATGCTGATGCTGATGCTGATGCTGATGCTGATGCTGATGCTGATGCTGATTGGATGATGATGATGATGACGACGACGACGAGGACGTGATGGTGATGACGACGACGATTGGATGGTGACGATTGTGATAATGCTGATGATCTGGATGATGCTTTGAAACATGGGACGATGATGATTGGCTCGATCGAGACACCGGCACCGACACAGACCTCTCGGATCTCCATCGACGGCCCAGCCCCGGATCCGCGTCCCCACGGCGGGGTGTACACGGTCAGCCCAACACCACCACCACCGCCGCCAAGCTGTAGTGTGGGCGGGGTCTCATCCCCCGGGGTACCAGCCACCATCCCGCCCCCGGACTGGGGCACGGGGGAGGGCGAGACGGCCGGGGTGGGAGCCGCGGAGGGGGGCAGGGTGCTGGCGGGGAAGGCGCTCGGGAGCAGCAGATCCCGAAGGTGTTCGTTGTAGAGCTCCATGTAACTGCAGGACAGTGACCACGTCGAGCCCTACAAGGGGTGCGGTGGTGTGTGTATGTGCGGAGGTGTGTGTATGTGTGGAAGATGTAACTGCAGGGCAGTGACCACGTCGAGCCCAACGGGGTGTGTTGAAGTGTGTGCGTGTGTGTCAGATAATAATCCGGCGATATATGTGGGCTGCAGGGCAGTCGGCAATGCCGAGCCCGACGGCGTCCACACCTGTCGCTCATCACGGCAGACATTTGGTTCGGCCTCGTGGGCTCTCATGTGCTGCCAGATCTGCTCAATGGCCCGGGGGATGATCCCCGCGGTCTGGTCGGCTGTCCGGTCCTGTTCCACATCGGAGATGTGTGTGTGGAGATGTGTGTGCGGAGTGGGTATGACTGGGAACCATCGGGGCGTGATCATCATCATCATCATCATCATCATCATCATCATCATCATCATCAATCATCATCCAATCATCATCCAATCATCATCCAATCATCATCCAATCATCATCCAATCATCATGATGGATCTGACCTGGGGACATGTCAACACGTGGCGCCATGCCCCACAGACCACGATCTCCGAGGGGGGAATGCTGTTCGGCCGGGTTCCACTCCCTGGGGGCGCGGGCGATGGTGTCACCGCGGGGTAATTCCGACCTTCGGCTCCCAACATGGTATAGGTTTTCCCAGTGCCCGTTTGGCCGCTATGACCGGGGGGATGGCATGGGAGGGGGGCATGAGCAACAGACTAGGCCATAATGGTGGAGTTGAATCCCTGAAGAAATGCATCAATCGATGCTGAACCGCAACCGGAGTCCCCGAAAAAGGTGAGCTTGCGGAGAATGAAAAAAAGTAGCGCACACACCTCGAGCGAGCTCGTAGACATCGGCCTGTCCAGCATGCTGCGGGAAGACACGATCGAAGGCGAAGTGTTGGGCGTATGCCCCTTTCGCAATTCTCAAAGTGGAATCCTAGAACCCACAATAGGAGAGAGGAACACTCGATCATCGACAGACATCGATCACATCCACAACCTGAGCCGCATGCATTTCACGGGCCATCAAAGGGCGCAATCGCACCGAAACTTTAATATTTTGGCGTTCAACCTCCGATGTGACGCCGCGCTTCTTCATCAGCACAGAGCCGGAGACGAGGAAGATGAAGAAAAGTCAAAAAAATCGAACTCGCTAAGGATTGCCTGCTTGTTCTTGGGCGAAGCTGATCCTTTGACGGAAGAGAAAAGCAAATGGCCAAGGCGACTGCCACGACGATGACTTTTTCGGAGAAGTCCGGCAACCTCGCGGGGAATACGGCTGCGATGAGCCAGGTCTGAAGCTCTCAATTGCTGTGTGCGTATCTTCCTGGTATTAGGCCATGTCGGGCCTGTCTGTCCACACTGCCGAAGCGGCTGCTACTACTGCGGTCGCGATTACAAAGGCTGATGTTGATTTTTTGATTGCTGAGTTCGAGGTCAGCTGTTTCCTGTTTCTCTCATCACCCACTCCGCCCATCCAGATCACCAAGGATGTTGCCGAGAAGACCCTCCGCGCTGCCAGCGGGGATATCACCCGCGCCTGCAATGATCTTATTCGACCGACTGTTGCCTAGATTCCAATGGCGAACCGGCGTATTTATTTGGGATAACAGGACCGTTTTTCATTCTCCCCTCCATGTCAGTCCTCCCCGGAAAAGAGCACCGCCACCAACGCGTCGACTCGGGGTAGCTCCTTCTCGTCCAGGTCGACAGTGAAAACAGTGTCCGGAGCCGGGTTCTCCTCTCGGGACTCTTCTTCCCTCTCCGCATCCGCCTCGTCCTCGGTTCGCATCTTTTTCTCCCGCCGGGTTTGAGGCGAGGAGACAATCCGAAGAACGTCACGTGACGGTGCGACCACCAAGTCGGTGGTCAAGTTGGCCAGGATCTCATCAGGCTCCTCTTGCGGCGGAAAAGTCCCCTCGATCAGGGGCTCTTTGGGCAAGGGGGTGCAGTCCAACCGTCCCAGAAACTCATTCACTTGTGGAGTTGGTGGGCCGTCTTGCTCTTTGAAGCAGCGTTTCGGGAGTCGGCTGCAGAGTCTGGGGTGGGAGGGGGGTGAGCCACTATCCAGCCAACAACATCAGACAGACACGAGGAGAGGGTCGTGCGCCGGAGAGAGTAATGGAGCGAGTTTGGGCGGGACTATGGGAAGAAATTCGAGTGAGGTCTGCCCAGATATGTCCATCAAAAGGAAGGCAAAGCAAACCAAAGCTTGGACGGTGGTCGCGAAGGCGGTGGTGCGCTCTTGGAGTAGGGCAGCTAATGTGGGGCATTTGGCGAGGGCTGCATTGAAAACCTCCCGTTCGTTCAAATGAGTTTTTGGTGACGGTGCTATTGGGCGAGAAACTGATCGTAAATCCGACGAGGACACCTGTATTGGTGCCGGAGGAGAAGATGGCGGTGGCATCTGATCGACTTTCGGTTTTCCCTTGGGATGCGACGTACTTGGCTGCGCGACATCCTTTCTTTTCTGTGGAAGGAGGCTCCGAATATCCCCATCAAGCTGATGGAGCTGCTTTTTCACCGGGGGTCTTTTGATTGTGATGTGGACGGCAGTCGACTTGATTGTCGTCTGCTTGAGGTTTTTTTGAGACTCGGGGGCGTGGGTGGTGAGCAAAAGGTCTGGGTGGAGAATTCGCTTGGCCATTTCCCCGACGAGGCATTTCCGGCTCTGGAAAATTGTACCCCGGGTTGGATATCTTGTCCCCTCTTCGGCCGGACGGTCTTCGTGTGGCGAGATGGAGCCTTGGATGCTCAACCCGCCCCCGATTTGTGTCGAGTATGAAGAATTTGCTCTGAGGTCTGTCTCATCAGTTGCGATCACTCCCAGATCATCGTCCTTTTAACAGAGCACTCGATTACTACCACTCTCAGGGCTGGCCGTTCCCAATCTCGCTCCGTGACTTTCAAGAAAGTTTGCTTTGCTTTCCCTAACCTTCCGACGATTGGTTTTCGATAGAGGTCACGGAGCCGTACGCGGCCATCCATTCATGCGCCTTCATGGACGTCAAGGCGACCAATCGGTCCCTTGCGTCCATTTTATGTCACCTAGCACAAAAAGGGGACATCAAGGTTTGTGGTCACTGGTTTTTGGTTTTCCAAAATGATCGATCACATCGCATGGCAGATCACCGGGGCCTCACGTCACATCCAGATCGAGGCCATCGCCTCCACCCGGTCCTCTCCACTGCCGCCCATGGCCACACGCTCCGCCTCCACCACCCCGGCAACATCGACTCGGCCCGTCCGGACCACAGCCCGCAAGTCGACAGGTGGCCCCATGTTGGTCCCCCGGATTGCGGCTACTCCCCCGGTGGTTGGCCCCCCATATGCCGGCCGCCGCCTGAAGAAGCAGACGGCCCGCAAGCCATGCGCACGGCCGCCACCCAAGCAGACGGCCCGCAAGCCATGCGCACGGCCGCCGCCACGGAAGCAGACGGCCCGCAAGCCATGCGCACGGCCGCCACGTCGAGTTGTCGCTGTGATGCATGAGCCGCCAGACCCCAGCGAGGTCCGCTATTCCTCTCCTCCATCCCCCCCCCCCCCCCCCCCCCCCCCCCCCCCCACCTGCCCCCTGCCTCCCCTGCCTCCCCTGCCTCCCCTGCCTCCCCCTGCCTCCCCTGCCTCACCTGCCTCACCTGCCTCACCTGTCACCTGCCTCACCCACACATCCACGCTCACACTCGAACGCCCTGCCTCTGCCCATCTGTCACACCCACTGCTCTTCACAGCACAAGGGCGCCGATGGGGATGACGATGATGATGACGATGATGACGATGATGATGATGATGATGATGATGATGATGATGATGATGAGGAGGAGGAGGAGGAGGAGGATGAGAAGTTTGTCAAGTTTGAGGATGAGTATGACAAGGAGATGGGGAGGAGGAGTCTGATTGGTGGGATGATGATGATGAGGAAGAGGAGGAGGAGGAGGCGACCCCTCAATGGCTCCCCGCCCGTCCGCCGCCCCGCCCGCTGCCGTCCATCACGCCGGCGGACAGCCGCCTGCTGTCGGACCCCTGTTGCCACTACCCCTCTCCGCCCCAGGTCCGCCACCACCACCCCACGCCCCTCCCCACCTCGTCCCTCCACCACTTCCCCTCCCTCTCCAAGCCCCCCCCCCCCCACCCCCCCCCCCAACCTCCAGCCCCGACTCCCACCCCACCCCACCCCCAACCTCCAGCCCCGGCTCCCCACCCTGTGTCACCACACTACCAAACTCTAGAGTCACCCTGTACCCATGCTGT
>JAPMOS010000362.1:7500-10000 GCA_027972325.1 Paratrimastix pyriformis | reverse complement strand
CCCTCATCATCGTCCATCGTCCAAACCCTCACCACAGTCCTCACACAACACACACCTACGATCAGTCCCTCTGCTCAACAAGTACACGTTCACCTTCTTCCATCTGTTCAACCACCCATCGTCTTCCTCCTCTTCCCCACTCTCAGCCACGCCCTCGGCCAGCCCCGCGCCTCGGCCTCCGCCGCCACCCACTCCCTCCTCTGCCCCGACCACCCCTCCTCCTCCACCACCCCCGGAGCTGATCCCCCCACCGCCCGCCTCCCCCACGCGCCGTCCCGCCACCGCTGTTGGTGGCAGTGGGACCCCCGCGATCAGCTCGCCACTGCCCGGCCCACGCGGGGGTGTCGCGTCATCATCACCCGCACCCGTCACGCCCAGACCGGGCGGGGGGGTGATAACCACATCTGGGACACCGGGGGCGGTGGTGACAACCACACCATCACCCTCACCCTCACCATCAGCAACACCGGTGATGGCTGCATCCCCCAGGGTTAGTGTCATCCCCATTCCACACCCCCCGACCCTCCCAGTTTCCCTGTTCGCCTCACCAGCCGGGGTGACAGCCACCATCCGTACCCCGGCACCGTCTGCCGCACCACCCGGGGTACCAGCCACCATCCGTACCCCCGCACCGTCTCCATCACCCGGTGTGATAGCCACCGCTTTCCGTACCCCGGCACCGTCTGCCGCACCACCCGGGGTACCAGCCACCCCCCTCCGGTCACCTGCTCCCGGTTTGGATGTCCCCCGGCCCCAACAGCCAACTCCTCCTCCTCCTCTTGGGGTTCTATCCACCAACCAGCCCATTTCAACCCCGGCTGCACCCGCCACCCTCACCCCCGCGCCGACCTCACCCCAGATGATGGAGATTGAGGTTCCCCCGCCACCACATCAGGACCTGCGAGACCTGATGCCGCTCTCACCACCATCACCCTCACCACCCTCACCCTCGTCCCGCCCCCCCGCCTCCGGCACTCCACTCCCACCAGCCGCCGCCCCTGCCGCTCCACCACCACCACCACCATCACCGGCACAGGCACCTCTGGGGTTCTTTCCGTTTTTCGATTCGCAAGAATTCGACCTGACCCAGCCGTCCGCTGCTGCCGCTGCCGCCGCCGCCCCGCCCCTCATAGGCCTCCCCCAGCCGGCCCCACCTCCTCCTCTTGGCCCTGTTCTGTTCGGGCCGCCTCCACCATCACCGTCGCCCGCCCGCTCATTCCCAACACCAGCGCCAATTCTCCCGGCCTTACGCGCACTCCACCCAACCCCGGCCCAGCCCGGCCTCCCCCCACCACCATCATCACCGCTCCGACCCACGCCCTCACCCATCCTGCCGCCACCGCCCGCCACCGCGGGCCCAGTCCGCCTTCCCGCCACGGCCCCCGCCCCACCACCACCACCACAACCTTCGCCCCTGCCGGTGCCGGCCCGCGCACGGACGTGGCCTGGGGCCACCCCGCGACCACCCCTCATTTTGGACGACGATGACGATGATGACGAGAACGAGGAGGCAGAGGGCGCGAAGGCCGGGACGGGACGCCGGGGCAGCAGCCGTGAGAAGCGACCGCGTCGAAGCGAGTCTCCAGGTCTGCCTGTTTGACTGGACCTTTGGGGGGAAAAGGAACTGGGCCTTTGGGGGAAATAAAAAAATCTCTAGCCGGAGTCGAACCGGCGACCTCAACTCAACACTTTTTCGGACGAGACCGCTATATCCTCAACTGCAACCCTTTGAGTTACTCCAGCTTTAAAGTCCCTGATAGCCCCCTCAAGCTGCCGCACGTTCCATCCTTCTTCCACGACAAGTCCAGCTATCGCATGGCACAGACAATCACAGGCTCGAGTTCGTTTGGCAGGCAAACAGGCAGACCCCAGTGACTCATGCACTATGAGCACTCATATGCTCATATTGCATGGGCATCACGTGCCAATGTGAGACTTGCAGACGTTTTGATCCACAGCGTGCCGGTCAGTCACAAGGTGTCGCAGCCCCGATGACTCGAACCTGTGATCGGATGTTGTGGGCAGCCCACCTGTCGGCACTCATCGCTCCATCTTCACCTCCCCCACCTCCCCCACCACTCACCAGCCCCCGGCGCAGCTCCCATTCCGACCCCAATTTCCATCCCGGACGACGTCCCACCCCCTGCGCTCTCCCTCCCGCCGCCCGGTTACCCCGAGGAGGACCCCTCGGCCTGGGACCGCCCGCCCCTCCAGGATGATGACGATGACATCATCATCATGGGCGAGACCACGGCCCCCGCACCACCAACTGGCCTGGTCCCGGTCGGTGATCAGAAATTCTTTGTGCCCCCGCCGCCGACCTCACCCGATCGCCATCAACATCGCCGGCATCCTCGTTCAGAATCACCACCAGCACCAGCACCAGCACCACCACCACGTCGCGCCAGCCGGGCGGGCGCACGTCACCGGGCCCCCGCCGTCGCAGCCCGCGCCGCCACCACCACCGCTATCACCCCGGCCCAGCTGCTCGCAGCAATGC
>JAPMOS010000362.1:0-2500 GCA_027972325.1 Paratrimastix pyriformis | reverse complement strand
TCCAAGGATCTCCCTAGAGATTCGCCAAATTGTGTTTGGTGTGAGTGTAATCTGCTCCCGTCGTTTTTCTTCCGGCGGTTCTGCTTGCCACTCCCCGGACCGAACACAGTCCCTGCTAGCGATGCGGGCTGCTGCTTTGTTTGTTGTCTTCTTCGCCGCTCTTCTCCTCCCCGCCTATTGCGCAGGTTTGTCAAATTTTTTCGTCAGAGGTTAACCTCTTCCGCAAAGGCGACGGCTTGTGGGGGGTTGGCAGCAACTATTGCGGTTCGGTCTGCCGGATTCCCTTATATGCCACGAATCTCTGTTGTAGGGGTCTAGCTCTGAGCCTGCCCCCATCGTTGTTCCGACGGGTTGCACGATTTCTGATGTGTATACGCATCCTCTGGCCGAGCGCCATTTTGTGCTCTGTGAAAACGGACGGCTTTATGCTGCGGTCTGCGACCCAAATCACCGTGTTCTCTCGAGTGTTTCCATTCCTTTGCTTTGTGTTTTTCTGCAAAAGGGGCTGAATTCCAATGGCAACCTGTGTCTTGGACACAAGTTCACCGCTCCAAGCTTAAACCAAGTCACTCTGCCCGCCGGCAAGTCGCTTCGGCGCGTCGTACCAGGCAAGGAGCACACGATTTTGGTCATGACCGACGGTCTGTCACTGGAACCCCGACAGGACACCACCTCCTTTTCCGTTCTTCAGGCTCGCTGTACGGGTGCGGTGCGGCCGCAGCTGGCGAAGTCTGTATCCCCCCCCCCCTGCAGAACCACATCCCCATGATCAACACGGGCACATGGGCACAGGATTCGCCTGCTCATCCGGGGTGATATCCACATCACCATGATCATCGTGCGGGGAAACACGGGCACATGGGCACAGTATCGGCTGCTCATCCGGGTGATATCCACATCACCATGATCATCGTGCTCGGGCACATGGGCACATTAATCCCTGTTCATCCGGGGTGATATCCACATCACCATGATCAGCACGGGCACATGGGCACAGTATCGGCTGCTCATCCGGGTGATATCCACGTCATCATGATCATCGTGCGGGGAAACAACGGGAATTACATTCCGCGTCTGCCTGCCTGCTTCCCTCTGTCGTAGTTCGGGGCGGGCGTGCAGAGCCTCACCTCGCCCACCCCGCTCTCGCTCGGGACCCTCCCGGCCGGGCGCAACATCAGACAAGTGGTCGCCGGGGTCTGTGCGCGCTCCTCATCTGCTCCCTGGCCCCCCTGTGATGCTGATGCTGATGCTGATGCTGATGCTGATGCTGATGCTGATGCTGATGCTGATGCTGATGCTGATGCTGATGCTGATGCTGATGCTGATGCTGATGCTGATGCTGATGCTGATGCTGATGCTGATGCCCCGGCCCCCACCCTGGCCCCCCGGCCCCCCCCCCCCCCGCCCCCCTGGCCCCACCGCTGGCCCACCGCTGGCCCCACCCTGGCCCCACCCTGCACCCCCCCCCCCCCCCCCTCGGCCCCTGTTCCCTGGACCATCACACCGACAAGTTGGTCCTGATTTGATTTGATTGACCGGATCGGATGGATGGGCGCAGACGAAAACTACATATCTCCTGCTCGACAATAACGAGATCTGGGGCGCGGTCCGTCTTCATCATCATCATCATCCGCTCATCATCCGCTCATCATCCGCTCATCATCCAATCATCCAATCATCCAATCATCATCATCATCATCATCATCATCATCATCATCATCATCATCATCATCATCATCATCATCATCATCCAATCATCATCATCATCCAATCATCATCATCGCCCACCTGATTCAGCCGTGCATCATTTGATCGACCCCGCTTGTCCGATTGATCAGTCCTTTGCTTCACACATCATCATCCAATCATCATCCAATCATCATCATCATCATCCAATCATCATCATCATCATCATCATCATCATCATCATCATCATCATCATCATCATCATCACCACCACCACCACCACCACCACCACCACCACCACCACCATCATCATCATCCGATCATCATCATCATCATCCGATCATCATCCGATCATCATCATCATCATCATCATCATCATCCAGATCATCATCATCCAGTCATCATCCAGCCATCGTCATCGTCATCATCATCATCATCGTCATCATCATCATCATCATCATCATCATCATCATCATCATCATCATCATCATCATCATCATCATCATCATCATCATCATCATCATCATCATCATCATCATCATCATCATCATCATCATCATCATCATCATCATAATCATAATCATCATCATCATCCAATCATCATCCAATCATCATCCAATCATCATCCAATCATCATCCAATCATCATCCAATCATCATCCAATCATCATCCAATCATCATCCAATCATCATCATCATCATCCAATCATCATCATCATCCAATCATCATCATCATCCAATCATAATCCAATCATCATCATCATCATCGTCATCATCATCACCACCACCACCACCACCGTCATCCAGCCAGCATC
>JAPMOS010000361.1:17500-22500 GCA_027972325.1 Paratrimastix pyriformis | reverse complement strand
CCGCCCTGGAGCTGTCAGGGGCCTTCGTGCCCCTTACAAAGTAGTTCGGGCGGGAGAGAGAAGACCTATCCTTTCGGTGCATTCGGATGTGTGCCCCATTCGTGTGTCTCACCCCCCTCCCCCCCTTGCGCGCGTCCCCCCTTTGTGTGGACCACCCCCCCTTCCCCCTTTGGGTCCCCCTTGGCCGGAAGTTCCAGCACTGTATTCGAATAATCAAAGTCCGAGTCGCTTCCTCTGTGTTGACCATGCCACCATAGTGGCACAAAAGTTGTAAAAAAAGGAGAAAGAGTGTGAGAAAGAAAAAAGAAAGTTGAGATTTTTTTTGTCGTTGCGTTTTGTGCGCGAGGAGCAGTCTGGGACTCGAGCTGAGTGGTCTTTCTTGGGCAAGAAAGCAGCATTTTTCATGCAACTCTGGTACCCAAACCATGCCGTGCCGTACCCAAACCAACAAACGGCACCACCTTGGGCGGTGGGCCGAACGGTGCCACACATTAGACCCCTTCCCTCACGGCTTGGGTGAGCCGGGCCGCTGCGCCGGCTCCAAGGATCCCCATTTTTCTGGATGACCATGCTGGTGATGATGACCATGTTTGACCTTTTCCCCCCAGGTCTCGTGAGAGCATCGTGAATACGGACCCCTGCCTGCTCTACGCCGCTCAGTTCAGCTTGGTGATGATGACCATGTTGGTGATGACCATGTTGGTGATGATGACCATGTTCGTGGTGCTGACCATGTTGGTGATGATGACCATGTTGGTGATGATGATGATGTTGGTGATGATGACCATGTTGGTGATGATGGTAAAACAATGCAAAAGCTACGGCACTCCTGGTGGTCCCCCATCCAAGTCAAGCTCCTCTGGGAGCCCCCGCGCGAGCCGGAGGGCGGCCGGGGTGTGGTGGCGACGGGGGCGCCGGCCGCGGTTGCGACGTCGAGCCGCAGCAGGGGGCCGGAGGCCGAGACCGACCTGCGGGCAACGGGGTTCCTGGCCGAACATTCCTTTCAAAGCCACAGAGCCAAGGCGAGGGTCAAAACCTGAGAATGCAGCAGCACCCCCTCTGAAGGCTACGTTTCGGTCCTTTCCGACGCTATACAAGCTTCAATGTTGCCGCCACGGGGCCAGTCACTTCCGCCCCTGATGAGGGGGATTTCGATGTATATTTCCCTTCAGTCTTGCACAACAGAAAAACGTCGGGTGGGTGAGGAGGAGCGGCCGGATGGAACAGGAGATGTGCACGAGTGAAAACGGAGGTCCACGTGACCGGCCGGACCCCCCGCGGAGTGGCCGACGGGCGGGTCTACGTGTGGACGCTCACCGAGATGCTGCTGCGAAGGCCAAGAGGAAGTAGACATCAGTGGCGAAATGAAATCGTCTAATTGAGACTCTCCGACGACGGCGCGGCCAGGATGGCTGTCGCCGTCGCCATCGCCGTCGGGGCAGGGGCGTCGAAGGGGTCGAGCGGAACGTCGGCGTCGGGGAGGCTCTCCTTCAATGCGCGAATCTTCTCCAGGAGGCGTTCGGGAAGAATCGCCTCAAGCAGGACGGGATCGCTGGAATCAACCAGGAGGGGCTTTGCAGGCCCAATCAACCGACTGGTGGGCTCCTGGTCGTGCTGGCAAGCCTGGGAAGGAGAGTCAAGATCGAGGAGGGTGTTGGCGAGGAAGGGGGACCTTGAGATAATTGCAGTACGCGGCGAACACCATCGGTTCGCCAACCAGCACCTGCATCCTGCCCCTCCCCACCATCCGGACGGTGGCCACACACATCTCCACCAACCCAGCCGCCCTCTCGTCGAGAGCTGTGGGACGTCTGCGTGGGGTTGGTGTGCATGCGAGCGTGATGACAAAGAAGGGATGATGATGGAAGGCGGTGTCCTGGTGAAGAAGCCAGAGGGACGCAGACCCCAGAAGACAATACTGAACCATCATCTTCTCGAAAATGACGCCCAGGGAGAGGGAGCCAACGGGCGGTTCCATCAGCCGCGCAATCATGTGTTCCAGATAGTAGCAGGCTTCTTTGGCGACGCTGTCAGCCGCCTCTGTCAGCGGGCAGGCCTTGCTCAGCAGGGCTGCGACCAGTGAGGCTGCGAATCTGTGTCGCCCAATGAACCGCTTCGGAATCTCGGTGCCCCAGTAGGCGGGGTCAGGGACGAAACCCAACAGGAACTGGCGCACCTCGGCCTCCGTGGAATGGCCGCCGAAGTTGCAGAAGACAGGGAGGTCTCCCTGTTTTGAGAGGGCGCTGGACTCGCGGGTCGGAGGAAGATCAAAAGAGGGACGCCAGACCGTTGGATGCATCCAGCTTTCGTCAAGCGAACACCCGTCCCTGCGAGGACGGAGAACGCGTGGAGGGAGTTGAGAACCCGGAGAAGGGTGGAGACGGCAGGGCGCAACAGCGAAGGAGGATGGTCGGGGCGAGGCGACGCGATTGATACGCCGTCTTTCCGAGGAGGAGAGTTTGTGGTGTGAGTTGTTCCAGCGTGCCCCGACGGGTCGGCCAGCAATCCTTCCTCACAGAGAAGGTGGGCCTCGTCGATCATCACAGGAGTGCCCGGGGGAAGGAGCGTGTCCAGGAACACGACGCATGACTCGAGGGAGTACCCTTGCAGCAGCTTGTTCAGCTATGACATTGGCCAAAAAAACCGATCATGGATGAAGGAACGCAGCGAGGCGAGGCCGACAAACCTGGTCGAACAAGCTGATGGGAAGGTATCGCTCGGGGTAAAGCTGGAGGAGCAGGAGGTCCAGATGGGAGAAGCCCCTCAGCCCGAAGTACTTGACCACGGCCGCGTAGACAATCAGGATCCGGGCGAAAGCGTGTTGGGCAAGCCGGTCGGCCTCCTCGGGTGTCCGGGCGAGCTTCGCTCGGCCCTGGAGCCGCAGGAACTGGGTGGCAGCGTGCTAACCAGAGGGCCCCGTCACCAGGAGGAGGAGCGTGGGAGGGGGGTCACAGACAGTGTCTCGGAGAACCTCCTCGGCCTGGAAAGATACGTAGATTCCTCCCCGCTTCACGAGTGTAGCAAACCTGTGCCGAGAAGGCAGAATGTCAACCCCGGGGCAAGCGCGCCCCCGACAGACATGGCAGCGGTTTTCCCAGCTCCCGAAGTCCCGAAAACCAGGCTCACGCAATGACCTTGCATGAAGTTCCACAACTCATTGGAGGTCTGATCCAGGGACTGGGCCATGGCACTTGGCGATGCTGCTGCTGCTGATGATGATGATGGTGCTGATGACACGGGGGCCCGAGCGACACTTGGCGCAGCCGGGGGCGGAGCATCAGCCGTTAACGTGGCTGCCAACAGGAGCATGTCGGCCCGTTGCGTGCGGGGGTTCCGGGGGACACGGGTCTGGAGCCTGGGTGCTGGCACGGTGCCGTCCGCTGGCGCGCAGCCGGCTGGCAGGGTCTCGAAGTATTCGAGGGTCGTGCTTGGAGGTGCGAGGTCCTTGGCGATCCGATCCTCGAAAAAGCGATGGACGGTGGCCCACAGGACTGGGCGGGTGGGAACGACAATGATGAGCATAAAAAGCCCGAGCGAGATGAGGGAAGACTGACCTTCGGGGCGGCAGTGCATTTCCGTAGGGTGGGCGTCAGGGGGCGGGGAGACCGCCTGGATGTCCTTGGGACCTGAGAGAGAATGGACCGGTCAGAGCCGAAAAAAATCGATGCCAACTCAAAAGTCAAAAGTGAACGCCACAGTGAGGACCCTTTCAGCATCCTTTCTTCGTCTTGATAATCGATGCGAAAAATGTGAGTGTGAACGAATTGACGCGGGAATATATGTGAATCGTCAAAACAGGCAGAGACCAGGAACACCGGTCAGTACACACGAAAACGACCGGCTATTCATGATGGTGTGTGTGTGTGGGGGGAGGGAGGGGAGGGAGGATGAGGGAATGGAGGGGATGGAGGAGGGGGGGATGGATGGAGGATGGGAGGGATGGATGGAGGGATGGAGGGAGGGAATGGAATGGAATGACGATGGATCCAAAGGACTTCATGCTCGACTATGTCTTTCAGGCTCGTCAAGAAACGCGCAGACATTTCGAGAGTGACGGGGACGGACGCCAAAGCTGCATCGGCAGCCGCATCAAAGACGCAGTGAGAATGCAGAAGACCACCACTCCAGAAGAAAGCATCACAAGAAGAAGCAGGAGGAGGAGGAAAAAAAAGGTGGGGCCAGGAGGCCAACCACTTCACGGACCGAGGGGACGGTTCACAACAACGCGAAGAAGATGATCGGCACTTCGTGCAGCAAAATCGAAGGCGATGGCCATTTGTTGATCGCTCGCAATATTGCACAAATCACCGTCTTCGTCTTTATACTCTACGCGAAGGATTTGGCAGTGATGGTGCTCTTGGCGGAGCTTCTCACAAAACTCGGCAAAAGTGAGCCTCTTGGGGAGACCGAAGCGGACAAAAGTGCCTCCGTATCCCGATCTAAATATAGTGGACGATTCCGGACACCTGGGATTGGAGCAACAGACTTGACCAGGAAAGGACGCCTACGCGTCTCCGCCATGTAAACAGTACCGTTCGGGCAAATAACCCGAAACAGAGCAGAACAGGGGGTTAGTTCTTTTCGTGTTGATTCGTTATCCCCTTCCCCCCGCCGCTGTTTGAATAATGCGTGAACAGGGAACGAAGGGAACCAACAATGGGCGCTCTGACCCAGGCAAACCGTCCCCACCCATCTTTGTGCACTCGGCGGCCCGGCTTGGGGTCTGCATGATGCTGAATGGCATCGCGACGGCGGTCGCGTCTCCGGATTCACGCGCACAGATTTATCACACATCGTGATGGGCTGGAATTGCGACCCCATCACACCTCGTCAACACCTCGCGACCTGACCGCACAGCACCTGCGTTCTCTTCTTTTCGAGTGTTTTTAGACTCCATCAAGCAAAAATCACCTCATTCTGGCACCTTTTTTTCCGCCTCGTCATGGTTGGCATCAGGCAATACTTCTGCCCGCACCAAACACCTTAATGTGCCTAAGGTT
>JAPMOS010000361.1:0-7500 GCA_027972325.1 Paratrimastix pyriformis | reverse complement strand
TTTGGTTGAAGTCCAGTGACCTTCCCGTCGGATTTTCATCGCGAAAATAAGGGAACCAGACAGAAAACCCACGGATAACACGAATATATTTTTTAAAAGGCAGGAAAACACTTACTCGTTGGGCGGCTGGGATCGATGGCCGATGATGTCGAGCATCAACCGGACGACGAAAAGGTGTCAGATTTTGGGAAACAGTCTGAGACAACATAAAAGAGCCCCCCGATGGTGTTCCCGGGGCTCTGTGAGGGGCGGAAGCAGGCAATCCGGTTGCTCGCTTGAAGTAGACGGCCGTTCGGTGACCTGGGGGTCACTCCGACGAGTACCGAAAGTGCGTGCGGTGGCCAGATGGATCCAAGTGGTCATGAACAGTGGCGATAAGGTGAGAAATCGACCACCCGGCGCAAATGGCGGTGGTGGGGAGGCGGGCACCCCACCTGGGGGGGTAAGACGGGGGCGCGGCCCCACCGCCCACGAACCGGGCTGAAAGAGGCACCGTGGGCGTCGTTTTCTCGAACCTTTGGGTGCCAAAGGCAAATAAATGCGCGAAACTGCGGTCGGCGGGGGGTCTTGGGGAAGGGAGGCGGCGGCAAGTGGGCCAGGTTGGAAGTGCATGCGCGGTCCCAGCACCAGCAATGTGTCAAATAGGTGTGAGAGATGCCGTGGACTCCGCTGCAGCCAGTCACTGGTGCTCGGCCGGATCCTGAAGGGATGAATGGTCAGTGGTGGGGAGGGGAAGCAAAACACAGCAAACCTGGAAAAGGGAGGGCCCCTACACTCACGGGGGTGACAGGTGAGCCATATTGATCGTATGTTTCCATTTGGAGGCCATGCAGTGGAAGGGCACGGGGCCAGCGGGGGCCCAACTGCAGCGGGGACGGAGCTGGGCGCGCAGTCGGCCACTCGGGGGACCAAAGGGGCCGATCGGCTCAACAGTCCCTCCATACAATGTCGGAGGAAAGCAAGAACGGGGCCGAGGGAAGCCCAGCATGGGTGGAAAGAGGGCACCAGGCGAACAGACAGACTCAGGCGCGCCGGGACGGCCAAACAGGCATTCGAACTCTTCGCACCGGCTTCGAAGAGTTTCCATCCCAAAAAGGGGGGTGTATTAGTAACAGATAGCGGTCGGATCAGGCTTAGCATCCTCTTTAAGCTCGAACGGCCTGGCGATGACATATCGATATCAGATGGCTCGAGGTGAGAAGCGAAAAAAACCAAAATTCCTGCTGACCTAAGAAAGGATTTTCGGTTTCCGCTCACTGTTCGAGGCAAGAACGAATATGTTGGTATCCATCTTGAGATGGCCTGAGACAGCCAAATGGTGATCTGAGAGGCCCGCAGGTAAAGCACATCACAGAAGACATTAGGTTCTTTGAATATTGCAAAAACAGACGTTGGCAGGCGGTGCTGGCTGATGCAATGATGCTCTCAAGGCGATGTTCAGAGAGCGACCCGCCCAACGGAAAATCGTCTCGTTCCACAGTGTACATTCGGATCCTTGGCGAATTCACGCCAGTTGGTTGCCCAATTCGGAGAAGCGCGAACCTGTTTCAGGTTTTCTGCTCTCAGGGGGTAATATACGTTATCACGGGGGGGTCACGGGTTCAAAAAGCGGCCGAGAAGTTTGAAACATACCGTACCCAGTAGTTCTCCGCCCGGGGCCCCGGCCTTTTCTGACCCCAGGAGTCACCTGGGCCTGGGGCTTGTAGTGGCGTTTTGCCCTTTTGGGTGCAACGCGGGTCACGGTGGGGGCCCGACGATGGGTGCCCTATCCGGTGCAGCCTCGGCTATATGGTTGTACCCAAACGCCCCGCAGTGCGGACGATACCTCTTCCAAAAAGAAATCCGCCGAAGGGTCGAAAAAGGTTCTACCAGGTGGCGAACCATGTTTGATGGAAAAAATGATCGACTGATGTCAAAATCCGATGCGGGCATCAAATCGCAATTCTCTATTCGCCAACACAATACTCACATACCCCTCACAGAAAAACAGCATTCAAACTGATTCCTCGCCCGTGCGGCGCCCGAATTTACCGCCATCCTGGAAAAGCGCGAGAAAACCATCCAGCTTGGTGGGACAGACTGAAACGTGAAGGTGGATCCCATTTTCGAGAGTCGATAACGGGCTGATCGTCAAAGTGGGCAAGATGATCCATGAGGCTACTTGGCACCAGATCAGCGGTTTTAACCCAAATTTCAATCATAAGTTGTTTTAAAATAGCCCTGCGAAGGGCGGAATCAATGTCAGAAGGTTGGTTGTCAACTCGATGAACGCACAGCATTATTGATGCTCCCCACAGAGAACGGCTCGGGCGAATCGCCCAATTCCGCGCCATAGGAAGAAGAGCATCCCATCTTGATTTTTGATGGTTGTCGTGGTCAGCTTCGGTGGCAGTGGCCAAGTCAGCCGGAAAAATAGCTCGTGACCCCCCGTGTCAACGTATATAACCCCTTTCTTGTGCCTCCCCGCGAACCGTCGCTGTTTTTGGAAAGCGTGAACAGGGAACGAAGGGAACGAACAAATGCGACTACCCCCCTGGTCAACCACGAACCGGTTTTCGTGTGCGTGCGTACGTGCAAGGGGAGGCTCACTGGAAGGAAACGAGACACGCTCGTTCCGAGCCTCCCCTGTTCCCCTGGGTGTGCCAAAGGTGTTTGGGAAATTGAATGGTACCGCTGCCGCTCCCATCTGAGCACTCCTCAATAGGACTCCCTTCTGGCGCCCAGTTGCAGAAATGGGACGCCTCCACAAGGCGTCAGATGAATCGAGTCCGAACGACCTCAGATCCTGCGCCTCCACCCACCTCCTGGCCCATCTCCTCGAATGATGCCGATCTCCGTTGAACGGGCGACCAGAAGTGCGTTAAATGTGTTTTTATTCAACCTTAGGCACATTAAGGTGTTTGGTGCGGGCAGAAGTATTGCCTGATGCCAACCATGACGAGGCGGAAAAAAGGTGCCAGAATGAGGTGATTTTGCTTGATGGAGTCTAAAAACACTCGAAAAGAAGAGAACGCAGGTGCTGTGCGGTCAGGTCGCGAGGTGTTGACGAGGTGTGATGGGGTCGCAATTCCAGCCCATCACGATGTGTGATAAATCTGTGCGCGTGAATCCGGAGACGCGACCGCCGTCGCGATGCCATTCAGCATCATGCAGACCCAAGCCGGGCCGCCGAGTGCACAAAGATGGGTGGGGACGGTTTGCCTGGGTCAGAGCGCCCATTGTTGGTTCCCTTCGTTCCCTGTTCACGCATTATTCAAACAGCGGCGGCAATTGCCCCATTGTCCCGGGCCAACACGTTTTCCCCTTTCAATCGTCCGGCTTTTGATCCTCCTCTTCCCCGGGTCAACACGTTTCAATGGCGAGTTCCAAGAAGACCCTGCCCGCCACCAAAAGCGACCGGATGCGCAAGGTCAGCACATAAATCGCGATCGAATTAATTTGATTGGTTGAAGGTTCGCCCCATGAGTGACGAACTTCGCCATGAGATCGAGACCTTTGCGCCGCGGACGAGACCACGGCAGTCCGCAGCGTCCGCGACCCCATCGCCGCTACCAACCTCCACCACACCTCCCATCGTCCAGGTCAGCCGCCGCGAAAGGAACCCATTGATGAGGCTTCCTCCCCAACCCACCCCCAATGCAGCATACCGGCCCAGATTGAGGGGCGGATCATCAGCCGGGTCACGGAAACCCCAAATCTGGCCATGCAGCCGGCGGTCAGCATCACCCTGGTGATGCACCCCAATCCGTCCCGCACACGGCGGGGCGTCGTCATGGTGCGGGCCAGGACCATCATCAAGAACATAAGCGGCCACCTGCCCAGCGGCAACCCAAACCGGGGCCTGGCCTGCCCGGTGCGGCACACGGCAGAAGGCCATCAAGATCAAGAGCGGCAGTCACCTGCCCAGCGCCAACCCGAACCGGGGCCTGGCCTTCCAGGCGCGGCACACCCGACCCATCGAACTCAAGAGCGGCCACCACCTGCCCAACGGCCATCACACCCGGGGGATGCGGCGCATCCTGTACGCCCTGGGCAGCCAGATCGGGGGAGTGCGGTGCACCCTGCACGCCCTGGGCAGGCCCGCCAGTCCCATTTGGGGGGCGCGGCACATCCTGCGCGCCCTGGGCAGGCGGCAGTCCGTCCGCCCGGGCAGCGCGCCCTCAGCACCGGCAGCGAGCAGGCTGTTCAGGCCTCTGGGCAGCGCGCCCTCAGCACCAGCAGCGAGCAGGCTGTTCGGGCCTCTGGTGGGCAGGCGGCAGTCCCTCCGCCCGATCAGCGAGCCCCCATGGACCAGTTTGCTCAGGTCAGTTCTGCCGCCGCCGCCGCCGCCGCCGCCGCCGCGAAATTTTTTTGGACTGATGGTCTCACTCGCCCCTCCCCCCCTGTCCACCCCCCCCCCCCCCCCCCCACACACACACACCCCTGTCCACCCCATGCAGGGTATGTACAGGTGCATGGAGCTGATCCGAGAGTTTACGGAACTCTGGGGGGCGCTCCACCATTTTCCGCCACCGCCACCCTTCCCCAACATATCGCGAAGGCGATTCGAGAGAGCAAAAGGAGCCCCGGTTGAAATCGCCTCTCCTCCACCCTCCCCCTCATGCCAGCTCGGTCTCAGATGGAAGACGCTGTTCAAAGAGGCCGAAAAGTTCAAACCAGCCGTGGAATCTGCCTCGACCACCACACTGGATCAACTTCACAGCGGCCGCCGTAAACACGTCAGATTATTTCGCGTTGTTGGCGCAATACAGCGCAGCGCTGGGGATTGAGTGAAATGAACGACGAGGCGGGACCGTTTCCGGCGGGGAAGGGGATGATGATGATGATTGGATGATGATGGTGATTGGATGATGCTTGGATGATTGGATGATGATGATTGGATGGCGATGATGATGATGATGATGATGATGATTGATGATGATGATGATGATGATGATGATGATGATGATGATGATGATGATGATGATGATGATGATGATGATGATGATGATGATGATGATGATGATGATGATGATGATGAATGGATGGATGGTGATGAATGGATGATGAATGGATGAGGATGAGGATGATGATGCGATGGATGATGATGACTTGTCTCGCCCGTATGCTGGCCCCTCTTCCACGCCCACGAGGCGTGCCCATCTGTCTCGCCCGAACCGAATGCATCGCGCGCTTCACGACAACTTGCTGGCCACGGCTGGTCTGCTCGCCCCGCGGGGCGGCAAGGCAGTCGGGAGGAACACACCCGTGTTCGGTCCGCGGGATGGAAGGTGTGTGTGTGTGTGTGTGTGTGTGGGGGAATGTCCACAGGGGGAATTTATGGAAGTATGGCCAGGGGGGTGGTGGTGGCTCAGCTGTCTTCTTCGTCTTCCTTCTCTGCACCGGGTTCGCGGGGCAGTGGCTTGTACCCCACCATGGACATGGTGTGTCCGTCCACCCGGTGGATGCACCCGTCGAAGAAATTCTCGGGGTTGGGGCCCTAGGATGAGAGGAGATGACACATGGGTGACATTGACATTTTGGAAAAAGGATGGGGGAAAAGAAGCGATCGCACTTTCAACGAGCCGTGGAAGGCAAGGGCAATGCTGCGTTGAGAGAAACAACAGACATCGAGATCCGCTCGCGCCTCTGGCTCGCTATCGTGAATCTTCCCCGCTCGTCGGCTTCCAGATTTGTTCTGATGTGTGGAAAAAACCGATGCAACTCTGTTGACCATGCAAAAAAAATTCAGCAGACCTCCTTTGTCACCAAAAAGACCACCCCCGTGAAGAGTTCCCCGTGACGATAGAGATGCTCTGTGGCCTGCCCGTTCGCGTAGACTCGGTAGATATCATTTTGGAACTAGCCGGTGGATCGAGGAGATGGGCACAAAACGAAACAACAATCACAGACAGCCGAGGAACATTCCCGGGCAGCTTCGATGGCTTCTTCCAGAGAAGGAAACGGTTCCTCAGGGCTGTCGATGGGAACCCGTCAGTTGGAAGTGGGGGAGAAATCCAAACACAAAAATGAGACACAGTCACGAAAGGTCCCAATTGAGAAGATCTGAGCACCGCGGCGTCCGGACCTGTACATTCCCTCAGCATCAGCAATCCCACGAACAATAAAACTGGGGCCGGCTGGTTGTTGGCCGATCGCGGCAGCGACAGCAGGATTCTTCATCATTTCGGATTTCGGCCGGCGGATAATTTCCCGAACCCCGGGGGTGCACTGACATTTTGACAATAGCCCCGCAAGAGTCAGGACGCCACCGCCCACCACAAGAGCACGGGCCTGACATGCTTCAACGGCTCTCGACCAGCACAAGATGGAGAGCGACCACAACGCCAAGATGGGCTAAAACGGCGAGTGGGTTAAAAACCTTTCTTTTTGTCCCTTTTCTTGAAATGAATCCTTCTTTCCTTTTCTCTCTCCCTTTCTTTCTTTCTTCCTTCCTCACCCCTTTCTCTCCGGCAATTGCCCCATTGTCCCCGGCCAACACGTTTTCCCCAAAGTCACGGAGTCAACAGGCGCCCAAGAAGAATTCTATGACGACCCCATCAGAGCGGACTTGAACAAGCAGAAGAAAACGCACACACAAACTCTCACAAAAGGCCGGATAGTTTTACAACGAATCATCGGAGGAGGAATTCGGGGATTACTGCTGTTGGGGCTGGGCCGGAGCCGAGCAGGATTGGGCATGAGAAGGCCTCCTCGCGGCGGGGCGGAGCACGTGGCGGCGAGGCTGCCGCCCGGGACGGGGAATTCGTCACCCCGTCGTCATCGCCCTGGTTCTCGTACGCATAACCCACATGGCGGAAAAAATTAACCGAGGTCGGCTAAAATTCGCCGAGAGCCACGGTTAAGCAAAACGGCTAGCGATGCAGCTCGAGGGCCGGGAATCTGGCGGGGATTCTCACCCAGTGACTCTCTGGTGACCGCAAAGCAGTAGGGCGATTCTGTCCACGCGGACTCCCTCCCGCCCGTGAGGACATCAACGAAAACAAATTGGAGCGAGTGGTTCTGCTGGGCGAGGTGACGGCCCTGCACGGGAGCAAAAAGGTTGCTCTTCGGACGGGCGGAGGTCATCGATGGGGATCGATGGAGTGGCTCTTCCGAACGAACGATTTTGGGCACGCTAAGCAAAATACTTTTGCCTTGTGCGAACGCCCCAGTGAGTGGTGCTTGAATACTGGGGTTGCGCCGGGAAATGAGCCTAAACTATATAGTGATGCCGAAGTGCCGAACGACGGCTCACCCATCGGTGCCCAAGGGCTCGCAAGGGCTTGCGTGGCCCTGCAAAATATGAAGGAGAGACCAACAGAAGACCAGGGGGAGGACGAGCAAAACGGAGTTGGAACATTCGAATTTGAACGATTTGCCAAAAGCAACGAAATCGGGGCACGGTAGGCAAAATAAAATGGCACGGGCATCGAGAAACAGGAAAGAAACTCGGGAAGGCGGGTATCTGGCGAGAAGGGAATGAGCCGGAACCTTGGCGGCATCCCGGAAAAAGAGCGC
>JAPMOS010000360.1:0-24042 GCA_027972325.1 Paratrimastix pyriformis | reverse complement strand
TTGAACTGGTTTTGTCCCAGCTGATCTCGAACCCGAGTGAGAGGAGGTGACGAAGGAGTGCCAGTGTATGCAGTTTGGTCTCCTGTGGTGACCTGCCCAACACCAGTAGGTCGTCGATGTAGTGGACTACCAAGATGCCGTGTCTTCGGGATTCCTTGATTGCCACTCTCATGGTCTTCGTAAAGATTCTGGGAGCCACATTCAGGCCGAATGGGAGGGCTTGGAAGCGATATTCCGTGCCCTCCCATTCGACTCCCAGGTATTTCCGGTGAGGTGGAAAGATCGGGATGTGAAAGTACGCATGCTGAGGTCGATCTTGGTGGCCCACATCATGGGCTCCACCACGGCCCTCACCGTCTTCCACCCCTCCATTTTGAAGGAGGGCAGAAGATGAAGTGATTCAAGGCGGTGAGGTCCAGGATCAACCTCCATTTCCCGCCGGGCTTGGGCCGCCCAAAATGGGAGATCTCATCCCTTTGTCCGACCCCCTGGATCGTTTTCAGTGCCGATATCCCAAGGTACTCCTGGACCACCGCCTCCAAGCCCAGTTTCTCCTCCCACCGCGTAGGGTCCCGGGACCACGGGGTTGGGGGTCCCTTGAACGGGATGTGAAACCCTTCCGATACCACCTGTGCCACTTCCCGAGGTGGTCTGAGGGCCAACCACTCCTCCCGGTGCCGAGCCAGCCTGCCTGCCAGTGGTCCCCGAGGTGGGTGCTGTGCCAGCAGCCGCAGTTTGGCCTGCTCCCGGTCCCATTGAGGGTCCAGTCCGAGAAGGAAGGGGTCCCTCCCCCCCAGGGGTTAGGACTGTCCCTCCCCCGAGCTGAGCCCCTTGGGCCGTGTTATGGGGTGAGGCAGAGTTTCCCTGAGGGGTGGGGGTGGTGGGTTCCCGAGTTGGGTGCCTGCCCTCCCGGGACTTGGCCCTCCTCCGGTCCCGTGACGGGGTTGTGGGGGAGAGCGGGGACAAGACGGGGCGTAGAGGTGAGGGAGTGCATGACGGGTGGTGCAGGTGTGCTGGACAGACTGCTGCCGCCCTCCCTTGCTCTGGTCCCACTCCCGGGCCAGGTAGGTCTTGCCCTGCCATTTGATCTGGCCGTTTTGGGGTTACTTTTATCGGCGCCACCCCCAGGGGCGCTCTGGTTCCCCCCCCACCCCCGCACCCGTACCGGAGGGGGTGGTGGGGACGCGAGTCGCTGCCTCCGCCACTGAGGTGCATGAGCTTCACCGCCAACGCTAGCGGAACGTGTGAGTGGGTGTTTCCGGGACCCTGCCTCGCAGACCTCCCCGCGTGTCCCCGCATTGGGGAGTGTGACCGCCTCTGACTGTGTATCGGTCCGTCTCGGGTTCACAAACCCCTCGCCCAAGGTCGGCGGATCCTTCTCGCCGGTCTCTGTGTAGCCCCCCACGTTCGGGACCTCCTTGGGTGACGCTCGCCCCGCTGAGGTGACGACGCTAACCTGGGGTGTGAGTTGCTGTTCCGAGTCCCCAACCTCGCAGACCTCCATGAGGGTTTCAGGTTTGCCCGACGAGATCGCCTCCGCATGTCCTTCCGTCAGCACCGTGCCCTCTCGGGGTCTCCCGGTGAGTGCCTGCCTCACCTGGGGTAATGTCCTCGCGCGGAGGGTTCCGGTGGGTAGTGTTCCCATGCCGCGAGTCTCCCTGGGTGATGTTCCTCCATCGACCCGTCAGAGCCTGGACTGGACCCCCAGGCCCGCCCCGACTGCCCCACGGGCTTTGTTGCCTTGTCCTGCTCTGAGTGTGAGAGTGACTGTGCGGTAGGGCTCATACAGACTGCCTCTCCGAGTGCTGGCGACGACGCCTGCGAGGGTGTGATCACCGGTGCTGATACGTCCGGTGCCGGTGGAACTGGTGCAGAAGTTGTTTCCAGTTTAGCCACGGTTGTGCCGAGTGGAACACCACAAGGACTGGCTTCCCGGACCAAAGACTGATGAGTATCGAGTATTTCAGCATTGTGCGGTGCGAGTTGGTGAGCAGCAGACCCTTCACCTTTTCTTCTTGTTGATTGTAACGTCTCTTGGCAAGACAACGCCACGGAGCGAGGAAAAGGAGGGGCTGCACCCGAATTGAATGCCAATGAGCCTTCTGTGACCCCAGTTGGTTGTGGGCTCTGTGATGATAAGGCCAACGAGGTTGGTCGAAAAGCGTGCGCCAACGGAGGACCCGAGGGCAGACAAAATTCTGGGGACAGAAAGTGGGTTTTCTTGCGCCGTCTTGACTTTGGAATAACCCAGAGGTAGTCCGTGCTGTTTGACTTGGTGTTTTTGGGAGTGCCCGTGTCCACACCCAGTGTGGCAGAGGAGGCCATGGGCAGACCCGGGTTTAGTGGCTTTTTCCTGGCCTCGGTGGCCGTCGTGGCTTTGTTCTTCAAAGCCTCCAGCTCGCTGGCCTCGATGATGCAGGCCTCGGGCATCTTCGTCCCGTCCTCCAGCCGGCACAGTGGGCGCCACTCGCTCCGGCGGAGGTCGCTAAGGGTCCTCGTCGTTTCCTTGAGGGAATCGAACTGAGAAATAGTGAATGAAAACCGTTGGTCCGGCCGAAGCCGGCGGGTAAAATGCACCCCAGCGCTCCCTCCAGGGGAAGGTGCACAGGGGGCATCGGGAGGAAGAGAGAGACTGGAAACTCGCAAGGAAACATCAACTCGCATACAAAATGGAACAAAGAGGACATGACAGAATGAGGGGGCGGGGGGACCGAAGAACAGAAAAAAGAAAACGAAAGTTAATACGAGAAGCACTCCTCGCGCCAGCCTGAGGGGGGGCTACTGCCCATCCACCAGCACCGGAATGACCGGTAGCTCAACTTGGATGGTCCCCTGATCCACCGTCCCCACACTGGCTCCTTCCCCACATCATGATCCCCCCGGCTGGGGACCAGGTCGGCGGCACCAATCTTGCGAACAGCAGCGGAAGCAGCCGGCGCCACGGCAGCGGGATCAGGCGCCTTGGTGTCAGCCATGGCAGGGCCAGACACAGACAAGGGGGCACAACAACAGGGACAGCAGGGGCAGGGGCACCCACTGCAGGGGCGATCGACATCTTGCCTCCGGGCTCACCCCTTCGCCGAGGCTGGGGCTGGGTGCGGGAGCTCGCAGGCGGCTTGGCGACCACTGGGTCAGGAACCGGGGTGGACGGGGCGGTGGGCGCCGCCGGTTGATGTGCAAACGGGTTCCCGAAGGGGGCCGGGACCGCAGGGGGTGCACAGTGGTGACCTCAAAGGGTTGGCAGCCCGTCCTTTCTTGGAGCCCGAGAGCGACTTCGGAGAAGGAGGGCTGCGAGGGTGTGGCGGACCTCCACCCAATTGACGGGGTGGGGTGGTGATACATGATGTCGGCCGACACCCACTCATTGAGGTTGTGTGACGTGACGAATCAGACGGTTTCAAAGAGCGGTTGGATGAGGCTGCGGGACCACCAAAACGCATACTCATTGGGAGCTCCTCGGACGATTCCGATGAGATACTCTCCAAGTCCGATTGTCCAGCATGCCACGTGACAGAGCCAAGCACTTGATAAAAGAAGTCAGTCATAGACGAAACGAGCATTTCTCGCTCGAGGCTGCCGAGCATTTCAACGATCGTCTTCAGCAATGCTCTGGAGACGACCCGCTGCTTGTGAACAGTGATGTACCCAAACAATTTCGCAAGCTCAGGAAGCATCTTTTGCGTAAGCACCTTGAAATCGCTGTCCAGATCCGTATAGCGGAGATGCTTTTCAGAGATGTCGCGGTTCAGGAAGCGCAGAAACGGATCATCATTGCGTTTAATTTCGGCATGCATCATGACGAAGTTGCTGACGTCTCCATCAAGATCGTCATTTTCCGAGCAGATTTCCATCCAACGGGACGCTCGGATTTGAATTCAAAAGGACGCCAATGCCGGGGGAATCACGGGCACAACGGCCACGATGAAATATCACTCGTCAAAACAGAACAGACGACGATGAATGACAAACCCCGACCCCCCATTCTGGATGTGGAGGATGCATGGTGCCCACCACGGTAAAGCCACACAGCTGTGCCACAACAAAACGGGGGTGAAAGACAACACCCCGCACCAGTCCCTCGAGCTGTTGCCCATTCGAATGAGGGTGAATGAACGGTGGTGTCTCAAGGGCAAGAGGCCCCGACGAGGCCCCAGACACTGTTGTCCAAGGGCACCAAACAAGGTTGAACAACAGCCACACTCGCCTCCCCCACGAGGCAGCCCTCCTGACTTGTCAATCAGATTGTGTGGGTGAACAGGCAGCAGTACAGCCAAGGGAGCACGTGCGAAGATAGCGCTGCGAAGATAAAATGCCCACCATCAATCACGACCATGGGTACACGTTGAGTCGAAGCTTCGCGGGGAAAGCAGCAACAAACAAACCCAGTGCCACTCATCAGGCAGGGAGGTGGGTGGGAGACTTGTCTTGGTTTGGGTTTGTTTGGGGAAGAGATTACTCTGCTATCCCACCATTCTCCTTCACGAGTTCGGAGAACGAGGGACAGCCTTCGTGGGATAGCCCCAAACAAACCCAAACCAAGAACGAGTGAACACCATACCAAAGGAATAGCTTTCCCCCCCCTTCCGCACTCTACGTGACCCGGCTAACGGGATGCTCCGCCCAACACTCTTGGCCGATGAGCCGGCTCTACCATCCTGATGGGAGTGCGCGTGCCGGAGGGCCAGAACGAGCATCAAACAGCTGAGAGGTGGTACACACTCCACAGTGTCCCCCCGCGTGTGTCCGGGGTCGCTCCCCAAAGGTGCCGAGTGCTGTCACTGCTTCCGACAGACAAGAAGGCATCAGTCGATGCGAGAGCAGGCATGAAACATCGAGCATCACACTGCCCCCAGCAAAGCCCCACTCTGATGGTGCTGGTGTGGTGATTCTGGCCTGAATGCGCTGGTGTGGGTGTGATGCTGCTGCTGGAGTGAGAATGAACACCAGGAGGCATATGGGCACACAGGCCCGCCCCCAGACGCCTCGCCACGCAGCTGTCCTGGTGTGCCAGGGCGCATTCAGGGGCATGATGAGCACACAGGCCCGCCCCGACAGAACACCACTCTGGTGGTGCTGGGTGATGGTGTTGGTGTTGCTGCTGCTGGTGTGAGAATGCACACCAGAGGGCATGTGGGCACACAGGCCCGCCCTGAGACGCCTCAAGCAGTCAAGCAGCTGTCAGGACGCATTCAAGGGCATGATGAGCACACAGGCCCGCCCGAAAAGTCACCACACTGGTGGTGCTGATGATACTGTTGGTGTGAGTGTACACCAGGGGACATGTGGGGCACACTCCGGCCCGCCCCCAGACGCATCAAACAGATGTCCTGGTGTGCCAGGACCCATTCAAGGCATGATGAGCACACAGGCCCGCCCTGAGCAACGCCACACTGATGGTGCGTGTGCTGGTGGTGGTGCTGTGATGATGCTGCCGGTGTGAGAGTGCATCCAAGGGGCATGTTGGGCGCACTCAGGCCCGCCCCCTGATGAACATACCGGGGCATGAACAGGTGCAAGCCCCTCAAGTGCATAGCACCAATTTTTCCCGGTGTTGGTGTACCCACCGGCACCGCATCCGAACATACCACGGATCGCCCTCCTGAAAAAACCAGCGGTGCATGCATGCCATCGTCACGGTGTTGGTGAGTCAACGTACACACCGAGGCAGAGGGGCATCCGGAAATCCAACGGAGCGCCCTCATGAGAAAACCCGCGGTGCGGGCACGTAAACGAGCAGATACGCGCTGAAATCACATAAGGGTCCCAGTGTTGGGGTGATGGTCATGGGCAAGCGCAGGCCTACCCCAAAGAAAAAACACCGAACACTGGTGTTGGTGTGCCAGATGTGTCACAGAGAGGGCCCGCCTGGAAAAAACACGACTTCAGGTGCGGGTGTGACAGCGCACACGGGATCGGAAGAGAACCCATTGAGGAACGACGTGCAACTATGAGGCTTGCTGGCGGTCAGTGAATTCTCTCCAATCTCTAGACCTAGCAGTGCCGAAATCCCCAAAGTTGTTTCTGACCTGACCGCCAGCTTTCAGCCTCGGAGCCTCGGCGAACGAGTAATCAATCTCGACGACCTTCATCTTCCCAAACCCCCAGGAAAATAGACATCACGTCAGGCAACGCAAAAAGCGGCACTGACCAGAAATAGAAAGAAATTCCATGTCAGCTGACACGGATAGTGTACCCTGCCCTTTGCGTTTCGCACGCTTCAAGACGCATCCCTATTGGGCAAAGAATGGATCAAGCAGATCAACAAGCAACACCACAACAACAGACCCAGCAGCAACAGGGGCCCGCCCTTGACCCTGAACATCCGGCCAACCCTGGCCCCCAAACCCAACCTCCTGACCCTGAAGGCGACACTGGAGCGGAGGGTGACAGCTCTCTGTTGGGTGCAACAAATCCTGAAGAAAAAGAAGGTGAAAGCGATCAAGATCAAGAGGAAGTCGGACAATACTACTTCGATACTCTCCAACAGATCTATTTCAAACCAACGGCCAAGTTACCGGACATCTTTGCGAAGGAGGCCCCTACAAAAAAGGTGGTGACTCCTCCAACCTTACCAGAAAGAGAAGCACAGACTTTGCAGATGCTGGGGCTGCAATTCAATCGTCTTCAACACGAAGCACCGACACAAGAGGAATTCGCTCGCGTTGTTCACGTCGGCCGCGCGTTTCCCAACTTTCGAGACCAAGGCAAGGCCGATCCTGCAGTTGCACCACCAGTGAGTGCCTTACGCCTCATTGATCCAGACCTGCGGAAGGCGGCGACTCAACGGGACAGTGCGCTGGCTCGGGCTACAGCAGGGGTGTTCTCCGCTATGCGCCCTCTACAGACTCTGGTGGCACTCGCCAACCTTTCGACGGCATCATCGCCGTCTGAGCTCTCATTCGAGGCCGCTCGAAACCTTGGCATCCTGGCTCTGGATGCCCTCACACACACACACACCTTGTGCCCGTGAACCACCCCGCTCACCCCACCACACACCTCCCTCTCACGGGAGGGATATTTGTTGAGCACCCTGAAGTGGCGATCGATACGTCACCTTTCGTGCTCTCTCTCCCTTCGGGGTTTGCGTTTTTTGGTGGGGGCTTGGGTTCTCTATACAGAACTCGACGCCTGCACGGCAAGGTTGCCTCCACCGCTTCACCGGCGCCGGTCGGCGACTGGTGACGAAGAAGCCGCGAGCACGGGGGCGAGAACCCTCCTGGGATCTGCGAGGCAAGGTGCCTGTCGCGGCTCCGTCGTGCTCTGCGTTTTTCTCGACGCGTGCCTTTGGCCCGCGCCATGCCGGACAACGAGTCCTCTCGCTGTTTTGTCCGATCTTCTTCGTTGTTTTATTTGCGGGGGGTCCGACCCGTTGAGGGAAGGATTCCCTATGGAGGGTGCCGAGTACGGGAAGACTCGGTACCTTCGGGGCCTTTGAAGGTTTCGCCCCTCCTTTTATTTGTGGCTTCTCTCCCACCTGTTTTTGCTGACCGGTTACAGCGGTGCGTCGGGGTTTTCTCCAGCCTCCTCTTTCCCTGACTAGACGTGCACCCCCCGGGGCGGGTCGCGACCCGCTTGAGGAGATGTTTGGGGTTCGCATGGTTGATCATGAATCTCTCTTCTTCGTTTTCTTTGAAACCTTCGGGAGCTGTGACTCCCAGCTGGATTGTTTACTGCGTTGCGCGGTACTGACTCCCTTCCCACCTTACTCTGCGTCGGTGGCTGGCGTGTCGTCGTCCGAATGGGCTTATGCTTAAAGGACGAGTCGACTGCCGGCACTGACATGACATGTCAAATTCTTTTGATAAAATTTTTGGATGTCAGTGCCGTTTTGCGTGCTTGCTGTGCAAGTGTTCACTCTTTCTTGGTTTGGGTTTGTTTGGGGAAGAGATTACTCGGCTATCCCACCATGCCCCACCCACCCGTTCAGGTGCGCGGTGGCGGCAGTGGACGAGCTTCTGGATCGTCGCCCCTTGGCGGCCTCCCCGGAACCGCTGTTTGTCAGCTTCCGGGATGGTTCCCCTTGTACGGCCAAGTGGTTGGGGACGTGCGTGAAGCGGTTGATGATCGCCGCGGGGATTGATCCCAAGAAGTTTAAACCCCACTGCCTGAGGGGCATGGGCTCGTCGAGGGCACTGGAGGCGGGGATACCAGAGCCCCTGGTCCTTCTTCAGTTCCGTTGGAGCAGTCGCTCCGATACCTTCTCACGATTCTACTTGAGAAGCAGCAAGGTGGCCGAGCTTGGCGCGGCCATTTACGCCTGAGATTCTTCGCCCCGTGCTGGGGTGCCCGGGGATGATAGCTAACTTTAAGCTTTCACCGGTTTGTTGAGTTCTTTCGTGTGTCCACTTGGTTGAGGAATACGAGTGCGGTGCTGAGCATCGCTTCGTGTGACTCTCAGTCCTGTCAGGGACTTGACCTCCGCTAGGCGCGGCTCCCTGCGCGGTTGGGTTGGGCTTGATCTCATGGCTTGGGATCTTTTCTCCATCAAAGAGTAGAGATACTCTCTACTCCGAGGAACACGGGAGTGTTCCCTAGAGTATAACTGTAGTTTTGGGAAGTATCGACCCAAAACAGAGAGTTATACGAATATGGAGGAGTAGAGAGTATCTCTACTCGGTCCCACCCATCCTCCCAGCGAGCTGCCCCGAACTTGGAAGAAAGGAATGCGGGGATATTTCATCTTCGCGAACCGGGGTTGGCATCTCTATCTGTGCCGGTACTCCGTTCTTTTTCTTTTCTTTCATTGCGCGAGGGGGATGATAATCGCAACGCTTACATCATAGAAGAGATACTCTCTACTCCTCCATATTCGTATAACTCTCTGTTTCGACCGGATTAACGGATTTTCCTCTGTTTCAGTTTTCTGTATTTTGCGCGCAGTCTGGCAGTCGAAATTGTATGACACACACACACCGGAGCATCCGGGACTCGTGCAGCAACTGGCTCTTGAACCCCCGAGAGATGGCGCCCACCCGGAAACGCTGGTGCCTGCCGGGCATGCCGGAGCTCCTGCTCTTCACTCCTGCCGCGCATGGGGGGCTGGGGGCCCCCCGCGTAGACCGGCTCGAGGAGACTGTTTCCGGTTTTATATGGACGGGGCGTCGACAAGAACCCAGAGTGCACAGGGCGTTCATGAACGGGGGGGGTGAGCGAGAGCCGGTTTTGGGGATCCTCTGGGAGAAAACTGGTAATGCACGCAGCCCCCTCCCCCCCCCCCCCCCCCCCGAGCCCGATTGTGCCGTTGATGGCATCCGGCCCCCTCCAACGATTTCACCCCCCACCCCCCTCCTCGAGCATTCGTATAAGATCATTTTTGTTTTTGAAGAAAACCGGACCGGAAAACTGCGGGACGGGGGGCGGTGGTGGGGATGGTGGGGTTGGGGGTGTTTTATTCTGGGGGCGCGTGACGCCGGCGATCAACGACGGGGACCAGAGCGCCTCCCGCAGCAGGGAGCGGGGCATCGAAGGTGGCATCGTAAGGCCGCAGCTTGTTGCGCCCGTAGACCTTGGGAATGCCCGGCTTTACCCGATCGTCAAACTTGATGACGTAGGTGCCGTTGCGCATGCGTTCCGCCACCCTCCCGGCCCAGCAGAACTTGCCAATGCCGGGCCGGCGCCATTTGGCAGGCGGGGCGACCATGACGCGAGTCCCCTCCTCGATGGTCTCTTGGTCCTTGTTGCGGCGCCGCTCAATGTAGCCGTACTCGCGGTGCCGGTAGAACGCCACGGCCTCCTTGATTTGGCGCACCTCCGCGGCCGTCAGGTTGGCGAACTTGTCCGGCAGCTGGGCCATGTCGCCCAGTTGTTCGTACTCGGGGAGGTAGAGCGCCATCATCACAACCGGGCGTTGCTGGAAGACCGAAGAAACCGTGGCCGTGTTGTACAGGTGCACGGCGGGCGGTCTCCGGCCACCTCAGCTGCATCGTGGGCCTCGAGCAGCATGAAGGTCTGCTCGGCCTGCCGAATGGGCTTCTTGAGATCGGCCGCTGCAGTAGAGGTGGCCTCAGAACCACTGAACGACCCCTCCAACATGGCGCGAGCAAGCCACCGATTCATCTCCGCATCCCTGGCCTGGCGGGCAGGACGTGTGAGCGGCAGCGTACCCCCCCGTCCTCTACCTGCCCCCCGACGAGGCCGCCCGGGAGATCCTGCGGTGCCATCTCGTCCGGACCGAGACCTTTGCCTTCATGAACTGCCTCAACGTGCGGCCCTTCCCATTCCGCAAGGGCAAGGTTCGACTCCCGGCCTTCTCCGAGGAGCTGGGTGAGCTGGGCTGCCCGTTCGAGCGCCTCAACGAGACGGACGTTGGCAACATGCCCCAAGAGATCACCTTCATGGACGGCCGGCGTCTCTCCGAGTTCGAGTTGGTCCTCGGCTACTGGCTGGGGTGGTGCGCGGCACAACTGCCACCGGCAATGCAGGACTACCTGATGCCCGAGCACTGCCCGTACGCCCGGCTCTGGGAGGAGATGGGCCACCACGACATCCCCCGTGCCAGCAAGCGCATGCTGAAGACCGTCGACCGGGAACTACGTGAGGAAAGGCGGGCACTCCGGGAGGAAGCCGCCTCCGAGCACCCAGAGCCGCCGAAGTCAGAGCCGGCCAAGCGGGCCACCCTGAAGGCGCTTCTTTCCAAGCCGAGCCGACCTCCGAAGCCGAGGCCAAGGCGGCGGAGGCCGATGACGAGTATGAGGTCAAGGCCTGCGCACTCCCACCGGAGTCGGCCACCGAGGAAGCCCAGCCTTCGTCGAAACCGGTGCCCGAGCCCGAGCCCAAAGCCAAGCCCCGAGCCAGCCAGGCCAAGCCGCCGCAGCGGGCGTCGGGCGGTGGTCTGCGTCCCCTTCTGGCCGACGCAGCCGTGGTGGCCACTGCTTGCAGGAAGGGTTGCCACGGCAGCTCGCGGTTGGTGGCCGGCACGATCCGCATCTTCATCACCCGGTTCTTGATCTTCTTGACGGCGTTCTCGGCCTTACCATGAGACTGGGGGTAGTACGGCCTCGACCGGTGGTGCTCCATGTGGACCCCGGGCAGCAGGTTCTTGTTCCTGAGCGGGTTGATGACTGTGAAGAGCAAATCCGAAACGCACAGAACAGACGCGATCCACTCGGCCACGCGCTGGTTGACGAACTCGGTCCCATTGTCGGTCACGATCCGGGTGGGGAGCAGATTGGGCTCGTCGCTGGTGAACACACGACTGAGAAGGTCGGTCACCTCCTGCCCGGTGGCCTTCGTCTCCCATGTCGCGGCGGCCCACATGTAGCTCGTGAAGTGGTCCACCAGGACGCAGAACGCGCGAGGCGGCTGGCAGCTCATCTCGAAGCCGCCGCAGTCGAGCTCGACCACCTCGAGGGGCCGGTTGACCACCAAGGCGTGGTACTTGGGATGCTCGTACGTGGGCCGGACGCTCTGGCACTGGCCACACGTCCCGATGATGTCCCGCGCAAGCTGATCCACGCCATGAATGTAGAAGAGGCCCTTCGAGTAGGCAATCAGGGCATCTCGGTTGAGGTGCCCCTGCTGGACATGCAAGCGCCGCAGCAAGCGCACACGGCGGGCAAGCGGGTAGATCACGGGCACCCAGATGGGCCGATCGCGGATCTCGTGGTCGAAGCGGAGCCGCTGCAGAACTCCCCGCTCGACGCGGTACAACCCTTCATTGGCGTGTTTTAGACAGTTCGACCGGTAACTGCGTGATCCTTCCCGAACTGGAACATGAGACAAACGGGGGGCATTGATCATGACCCGAAAAAACCAAAAAACAGACGTTCGATCCCGGCAAGGATTAGATGGATCCCCCGCGCCGTCCGGTCGTAGCTTCCATAATCAGCCACATCACCATCGTCTGCTGCTACATCAACCACGACGTCAATCTCGGCGGCTTCTGCGGGGTCCAGGTCTCCAAGGGCTGGCTCTTCGGCCTCCTCATGTGCCGCCTCGTCACCATCACCACCTCCGAAAAATAACTCCTCCTCAGGAAGCGGTGGAGGGTGTCTTGGTTCTGTCGACTACACTCGCCAAACTCTTTGTGCGAGGAGGCTCACCGTTTGCCTCGGTTGTTTGGTGAATTCACCCAGCATTTGCTGCGACTCCCTTCTTCGCCATTCAACTTTCGAAATTCGAATTTCCAGCATGTCGTCGACCGAAAATCAATCATCAACCAATTCGCCCTCAACGGAGGACCCCTTCAATCAACCATATTCAATGGAGTATTGGAATCAGATTCTGACTTTCTTTCAATCGCAGAGACTCAAGGAGCTTGCGAAATCGTTGGGCATCTCATTCTCACCCACCAAATCCGCCAACCTGCCACAGATTAGTGAACGACTCGCTATTTTACATGCATCGCCGGCAATGGTCGTCATTTTGCTGCGTGTAGCCTCCTGGATCGATCTGACCGGGCGTGGCTTCGTACCTCCAACCCGTTGTGACACTGGCGTCAGCTCCATCGCTCACTGCGCCTGAGGCGCCCACCGCCAATCCTCCCCCAGAGAAGCCCAGTGGTCCAGGTGGAATGGAAGGTGCTCGTGATGCAGACGACTCGGGTTCAAACCCCGGCACCGGTGCCGATTTTTCTTCCCCCTCGGATAGGAGCCCCCGCTGACGGCTCCCCGGGCCATCTGCTGCAGGACTCTGGCGCGCAAGAAACTCCCCTTGGCCTGTCCCTCTCCCTCTCCTCGGATGCTGGCTCCGCACCCCTATCTCACAGATTGAAACCGACGACCACCCGCCGCCGGGGCTTCGGCGTGGTGTGCCGGAGGTTGGGGCCGCCCCCCGGTCCGACTCACCTGACGCAGGTGGCCAGCTCGCCCCAGCGCCCGCGCCCGGGGGACCAGCCTCCCCAATCGAGATCCCGGCTACGCCAGATTCCCCGGCTGGGCCGCCCACCCCGTGTGTGTGTGTGTGTGTGTGATACTTCCCGGCTTGCGCCGAGTCCGGAATCGGGCCGAAGCCCGCGGGTGACATGATCCCCCCCGGGCCGCCTTCCCGCAGGACAAGTCCTGCAGAAAGAGCACCCCAGGGAGTTCATGGGTCGGCTACCGTCCCTCCAGGGGCGGTCTCCGCCGACTTCCGGACTACAGCTCTTCTTTCATTCCTGCCTCGAATTTTTCGCACTTCTTCCTTTGCTGAATCGCTATGAGCATCGTTTTCCTGATTCCTGCCAGCTCGCTTCCCACCTCCTTTTGAGTGTCTTCATCCACAATTCCCATTTCCGCTGCCAGTCTACATGCATTCGCGTATTCCATCTTAACACCGCACTTCGCTCTCAACCTCCTCATCACCTTCGTCACCACCGCCTCCGATATCCCCCTCCAGTTGTAAAGCGCTTCCCCATCTCTCGGGCGGCCCTCATAGTTTACCTGCACCATGCAACTCCCGGCCTCCTTCCTCAACATCGCCTCCAAAGCCCACAACGGGGCTGGATCCATCGGGAATCTCTCCCTAGCCCGCCCATTCTCGAACATCAGAATCCCCACATCAAACCGCGCCATCCCCACCACTTTCCTCCCGGTGCGCCAGAAACTCGGCTCCCAAAAGGCAAACCCACCCTCCTGGATGATGAAAAGCTCACGCATCTGAATGTCCCCCTTGATCGCCAAGCTCACACCGTGCTTCGGCTCACTCCCCGGCTGGATTCTGTTCGCTTTCCCTTCCCCGTACGGCACAATAACAATGCATCTAAACGCTCTTTTCCTCCTCTACCAATCGGACTCTCCGCCCACTCTCCAATTGCTCGGAAAACCGATCCATCTCCTCCTGGGGTTATATTCCGGATTCGCATAAATCAACAAGTCCCGATTCTCCTTAAATAGCCCGTACCCATCCACCGAACCTCCCAGGAACCAGTCTTCCTTACTCGGCGTTCTATACTCTGGGAAACTGAGATCCGCATTCCCTGGGTGCGAAAACGCCATCACCGTTAGGCTTCCCGCCTGCCTCAGCAACGAAGATATAGTGTGGGAGTCGTCCATTGGTTCCTCAGCGTACTCATATGCGTCCGCCCTCCTTTACTGTCGTGCTTTTCCTTCCTCATATCGGTCACACATCTCAGCCACCTCTGTCGAGAACCTTTCCCAAAACTGTCCCATGTTCTCGCCCGAAACCATCTCCCCCGGGACCTCTCCATCAATTGCCATAGCCTCACCTTCGTGATCTGCCTGCCCTTATCTTCACACACTCGCCCATCGGCTCTACCCACTTCTCCTCGAGCAGCCGGTCCGGGTCTTCAGCTCCCTCCGCCTTGTCCAACCACTCAATTAGCTTCACTGCATCCGCCCCTTTCCATCTCTCCCCCACACATCCCGCCATCCCTGGGCACTCAAACACCAAGTGGTTCATGTGGTCCTCACCCCACACCAACACTTCCCATCCCTCCCCGTTGATGTAGAACCGGATGTTGGCCGTGATATACCGCTGCAGGATTGCCATCATCGCCAGCTTCCTGACATCTCACACCTCATCGTTTGCACGTTGATCCCTCCGTTGCGACTCTCTGCGTTAATCAACACAATCTCGTTTTTACGAGCCGCCCTCCACATGCGACTTTTCCTCCCCCATTCCTTCATCACCTCTCTGAAGTCTGTCTCCACCTCCTTCCCGTCACTTCTCCGCACCAGCTTGAATCCCCATCCCTCTTCGGGCACCACGCTCGGCTCCATCTTTATGCTCCGTCCCGCAATCTTGTCTGCCAATCTGTTCCCTCCGCATCCAGCGACGCACTAGTTTCCTGATGTCCCTTAACCCAGACCAGTCGTATCTCCACGATGCTCCTTCACAATCCGCTGCCCTCCGCAGCAGTCCCTCCGCCTTCGATTCTATCAGATCCGTTGGTTTCCACCAACCTTTATCAGTCCTCAACCCACCCCTTTGCCACTTTACTGTCCGTTCTCACTTCCACATTCGCATCCTGTCCAATCCGAATAGCCTCCAGAATAGCCTCCAACCCGCTTCATTGTTAGTCTGCCCCGACCCGAACACCTCCCTGCCTCACCGCCAGCGCCCCATTTTAATCTCAATCACCGCGAACGCCGCCCGTCTTCCTTCCGGCTTGTCGCACCCCCATCAGTAAACAACCTCCATTCCGCCTCTGGCTCCACCACCTTACTTCCACCTCATCACACTCCGCCATCAACTCCTCCCGCTCAACACCTCGTCCCACTCCACCAGCCCCTCGCCCTCCCATCTTGTTCCCCTCCACCTGCCCTTCCGCCTCTCTTCTCGCTCGCCTCAATCTGCATCCGACCCCCTCCCCATCTTCTTTCCTCCTTCCTCTTACTCTCCCTTCCCACCCCATCCTCCTCCCATGTTTCCTGTTTCACCACTGCCACCTTCCCCGACGCACTGCAACTTTGCTTGCCTCTTGACTCTTGGTTTCGCTTCCCCGACCGCCCCAACCCCCGACTCTACCCTTCCTTCATTCCCCTTATCTGCATTGCCTTCCTCCTTTTCCTTCTCCACTCTCCGCCTCTTCCGCCCCCTCCGCCGACTCCTCCTCCCGAATCCGCCTCGCCAATTGCAGATAGTCCGGACTCACCCTGTTACCATACAGACACACCTGCTTTTGATCGTCTCCACATACTGCGGCATCACCCCTTTCCAATGAAATCTTCCATGATGAGGTCCGCCACACCCGAATCTTCCTTTCATGAGGGTCTGTCTGTGCTTTGTTATCTTGCAGGCTCCGCCATCTCTTCCAGTGTCGTCGGCATGCCGTACTTCACTTCCTCCTTCAGTTTCTCACCGTCCCTCAGGATCGCCATGTCTCCTGTGCATCACCTGCAACGCCCCAATCACCACCCCCCCGGCATCTTCTCCTGCCCGTGCATCTTCACCCACTTCCCTGCATCATCCAACAGCGGCTCACGCGTCGTCCACAATTTCTGCAGCACGATCTCCCTCCCTCAGCACCACTCCACACCCCTGCTCGTCCGCCATCCTCCCCAGAATTTGTGTCATCACCATCATATCATGGACATCAATCGGGTCCTTCAGCCCCATACCCCCTTCCTCCTCCGGAAAGAACAGCACCTCTGCCGGGTCGCATTTCCCAATACAACCTCCGATTTCCTGAACACCCTCGCATATCTCTGCTTCAGTGTTTCCAAGTCCCTTGTCGGCATTGGGCACTGCCTCGCCGTGTATTGTAGGCAAGTCGAGACACACTCATTAATCATTTGCACCATCAACCTCGGAGGGACCTTCTTGTCCATGAGCCTGTGCAGTCGCCCACACATTTTCTGGATCACCTTCTCCGTGTTGACCTTCATGTTCATCTCCTCATCTATCCATATCCCAAGATACCGAATTGCTCCACCCTTTTGCTGCACTCTGATCTTCCGACCCTCTCCCAGATCCAAGTCCGTCTTCCCTTCACCCCGCCACAGGTAGTCACACTTGCTCCACGACAGCTCCATACCAGCCTCTTCCACTTTCCGCCTTACCGTATTCACCAAGCGGACCATCTGTTCCCTTGTTCTCGTCACCAACATAATATCGTCCGCAAATGCCAACACCTTTACCTTCCTGCCGCTATCCAGAATATAGCCCTCCTGTCGTCTCACCTCCGCCAAGACTCCCTCCATGAAGGAGATAAACAGCAGCAGGACAACGGGTCCCCTTGACTAATTCCTCTCAATGTCATAGCTATCCGTCAACCCGTACCCCGTGATCACCCGCGCCTTTCTCCCCTCATACAAGCTGTCCACATACCTGACAAATTCCTCTCCACACCCATCCTTCTCAACCCCTTCTGAGCGCCTCCATGTCAACTGTATCATAGGCCTTTCTTATATCTAGCGCGCATGTGGAACTCCTTACCTCCCATAATCTTCGAGTCCGTCAACACCCCCAAAATCTCGGCAATAGGCGTCTCAATCCTCCGATCCCTCAGGAAACCAAACTGCTCCGCCCCGAATACCCCTTTTCAACGCACCAGTCTTGAAATCTCGAGGCAATCACTACCTGCAGTCCTTTCAAAAACCTGTATTAAAGTTATAGGCCTTCTACCGGCCGGATCCCCGGATGCTCCGTCTGCGATTTGGTTGCCATATAGACCGAGCTAAGTTTCAGCTCCTCAGGAACCTCAGACTTCTCCAACATCTCGTTGTATCGCCTCCCCAACCACTCCTTAATTTCGTCCTGACAAGCATGGACCATCTCCGCCGTCACTCCATCCGGGCCAGCCGCTTTCCCGTCCGGCAACGCCCCCAGTATTGTCTGGATATCATGCGTCGTCAGAGGGCCATAATTACCCTTCCACCCACGCCTCCCGTTACCTCCTTCAGTCTTTGCCCCCGTCCCCACCGGCAGCTTCCTTTGCAAGCCCCGCCATGAAACCCCACCATCCCTCTTAACCTCCGCCGGGTCCGACACCACCCTGTCCATCTTCCTCCGCATTTCGAGTCACGTATGATTGGCGCCGCGCCATCCGTCATGATACCTTATAGATACGCATGCGCTTTCCTCCAATGCCCTATCTCTCACCATAATGCACCGACCTCATCTTCGCCAGCTGTTTCAACATCTCCTTCCTCTTACTCAAGTCCTCCTCCGCCAGCGCTCTCCTCCTCAATTTCTTTTATCCTGAAAGGCTCAAAATCTCGATCCGTATTCATCACATCCCTATAGAAAACGCAGCCAGCTGTCACCCGAAGAAACTCACCATCTGTTCAAATGATGGCTCCTCCCCTTCACAGCTGCCTCTCGCAACATTTGCGCAACCTTCCCACGGTACTTTCCATTTTCCCAACCATAACATCATACTCCTCCTTCTTCTTGTCCCGCAACAGTGCCTCCACCTCCGTCCGGGAAGGCAGATGGCCACCTTCCTCCGTGCCATTTTCACCGCAGAAGGCGCCATGTTTCGGAGATCCGTTACAATCGTGACCGCCTGCCACTGAATCTCATCATTCCGCCAAACAAACAAATTGTCCAGCACCTCCCCATTGTCCCCTGCGTCGACAGACACAAATCCAACCGGCCCTCCCTTCCCTTCATGCTCTTCCCTTCGCCACCGTCCCACCCTTCCGGCTCCGGATAAAGTTATCTCCCCCGCCTTCCCAACCATCTTCGCCACATCATACAATCCCAGTTTCTCTTGTTCTCCCTTCCTTAGCCCATCCGTTCGCATCTGTGTACACCACGACCTCTCCCATCCGACGCCCCCCGCCACACACCTCCAACCGCCCAAGATCACACCTTACCCTCACGTTCGCCTCTCCGTCTCCAGTAGGAAAATACATGTTGATGAGTCTCATCTGATTCTTCCTCCGTCCAGTCCATAAACATGAGATAACCAGGAATCACCTGTAATCTTTCGCACTGCCACTTGCAATGTTTTTCATACCCAATCATCACTCCCTCTGGGTGCCTCTTAACAGACCTCCGCCAGAGCTCCTCCAGCACCACCCTTCATCCATTTTCCTGCAAAACTCCTTGTTGTCCCTCGTTCCTTTCGGGTTCTCGCAAGAGCGCTATGTCCGTTCGACCCAATCTTTGTAGCAAATTGGTTTTTCCATTCCGAGCCCAGCCCCGCACATTCCATCCGACCACCTCACCCGATCCTCCTTTCCCCGGCAGCCCCGCCCTCAAGTTAGCCTCCTTTTCGCAGCACCACTTTTCCACCCCACAAAATTCTTCCGCCTCCGCCTCATCATACACCCGCTCAATATCCAGCATTTTCGCTTTTGCCTCTTCTTCCCATCCCTTTTCCCTTCCTTCTCCGCGCCTTCCTTCCCTCCCCGCAGGCACCCTGACTTCCGGGTAACTATCCCCACTGCAGATAGGCTTCCCACACCCACCCCATGCACTGCTCCGCCCCGGCCCATCCCTGCCCCCAGCCTTCCCACCTCCCATCTGCATCTTCACACCTCCGAACGCCGGACCCAGGGCCGACTTCCTCATCTTCGAAGCCTTTTCCTGCTCCCCTCCACACAGGAACACATCTCCATGACCTGCTTCCTCCCCAACTTCTCCGACCCTGCTGTCATTAAACCTCCACCATTGGTCTCCATCTTTGACCGCCACCCAGTGTCGCCCACCCCCTTCTCCCACAAAACTCCGCCACCGCTACCATGTGGTACACCTTACCGGCTACCCCACCTCATCAACCATCCCTTCCCTGCGTCACTTCGACCATAACACCCTCTGTTCCCACCACCCGCCTCCCTCGCATGCCAACGATCCACCCCACACCCAGGGCACCTTTTCGTATCCTCTGATTTGAAAGGATCACCCTTCCCACAGCGTCACTCATTTTCTCCAGATCCCGCTCCAATCTCACCGTTAGATCGCTTCTCTCCGTTCCGCTGCTCATAAGCTCACACTCCTGACATGTGTCCTCACTCCACAGTTACCTTTGCCGCGATCCCAGACCTCCGCAACAATTCAACGAGGGCCTCCTCCGCTTCCCCATCCTGCCCTTCGTCCAAACCCCGTTCCTCCTCCACACCCCCCATCTTCCCACCCGGGGTCCCATGACCTCCCGCAATATCTCGTACAACTCCCCCACCCCCCAGCCGCCACCTGGAGGGCCGTGCTGATCCAGCACGGTGGCCAGTGACATTAACTATTCTCTCATACATTCCGCCCCCATTACCATCCTCCAGCCTCCATCACCCTCCCCACTCCATTTCCACCTCCATAGCAATCCTGCTCCCCACCGCCTCCAATTTACCGATGTCATCGTCATTAAAACTCAACCAACCCAACCAGCTTTTTCAAAAATTCAGCCAAGTCAATGTCAGCCCACCCCTTTTCCACCCCTCCTTCATCCCCACCCATCTCTTTAATCGGTCAACAATAAAATTCCAATTGGCCTGGCATGCTAGACCATCCAAGTCTCCCAAGCGTACATTATCACTGCATCCATGATATCCGAGCCAGTCTCCTTTCCAAACCTCCCTGTCCCAAGAGCACTGCCGAAACTCAAAGGAGTCTACAAGGCAAACAGCAACAAGGAAAACATTCGCACAGACCGTAAGCAAAAGGAAGCCAGCCCCAGCCACCTGAGCCAAAGTAGTATGCCCCTTGATACGCCAGCCTGTGACGCATTCCCATCCCCGGCATGGTCCTCCATCCCACCATCAGGTTTTCCCCAAAGTCGGGTTCTCTCTGCTCCTTCCTCATGAGGTTGCCCCTTCAGCGGGGTTTTCCTCCTGAGGTTGTCCCCTTCAGCGGGTTTTTCCTCCTTCTTGAGGTTGTCCTGGGGTTTTCCTCCTCCGTGTCCGTCCCCACCCAGCCGATGGCGCCCAGCGATGCCCTTTGAGGTTGTCCCCGACGGCGTTTTCCTTCTTGAGGTTGTCCCCGACGGCGGGTTTCTGAGGTTGTCCCCGACAGGTTTTCCTCCTTCTTGAGGTTGTCCCTATCGGGGTTTTCCTCGTACCACTCGGTGAGGTTTGCCTGCCACATTTTAGCCAGGTTGTCCTCGACCCTCTCTGGCCACCCCAGGGGTAACGATCCCTAGGGCATCCCGCCGACGTAGCACAGCGGCCTTCCAGCACCCGCAGGAACCGCTGTGCAGGGGTCCTGGTTTGACCGTTGACCCCTTGACCGGCCCTAGCGTCACCACTAGTCCTACCGAGATCATCGATCTCAGAAAATGAGTAAACTGTAATGAAAACTTACACAGACCTTCAGACGTCGTCCAAAGTTGCCCATTCCTTCGAGGTTTTGTGCAGATGCAGGCATTGGAGCTCCCATCTGCTCAGTCCAGTATTGGAATTGGATGACTGAAAAAAGGTACACAGACCAACCCCATTCCAGGAAAGCTCAAAACAATAACCAGACTGCCCTTGACCAGCCCTACCAAGATCAGCGGCCACATTCCTAAAAGTTTCTAAAGATGACAAAAAGAATACCGGAAAGACAGACTCTCTCCCAAAGAACGTGCCGCATCAGCAACATCCCAGAGAAGGATCTTCCATCTGACCAGACGGTCAGACAGGCATCCAGATATCTGAAATTTCAAGGATGAGCCTGCCAGACGTCCCAACAACCAACAAACCGGTAGTTATTTCGACACCAGACAGGGCCCACCTCCGAGGGCAAAGCACTCTGTCCAGCCGGGAGACTATGATCAAAGCATGATTAGAAACTCTCCATCTTCCTCCATCCACAGACCAACGAGACATCGGCTAGACATACCACACCAACCTGAGGGCAGCCGCCACCCAATGCAGCCACCACACCAAGCCGGCACACCATCCAACCACAGTTGGAGTAGGCGCTCAGCCCACCAGAAAACGCGGAGAAAACAGCCATCCCAACCCCGCCAACCCTCCTGATCCCATCTCTCCCGTCCACCACCGGCTTCCCAGATCTCCCTTCTCCACCAGCATTCCCAGTTCTCATTACCAGTCTTTATCCAACCCAGACGACCACGCTTTCGCCCCTCTCTTTGATCAACAAGGCCAACCATTTACCCTACCGTGGACCCAATTTCGACCACCGTCTGCGTCCAAAAGCACCATACACATATCACTTCCTGTTCTGCACTACCTTTCCAGTTTCCCCACTCCACCTTCTTTTCCTTCTCGATTGCTCCCCCGCCAACCACTCTCCTCCCACGCCATAGAAGGCTGTTTCCCACACGCATGTCCCAGGAGCAAGAGCGGAGGTGGAAGAGAAACACAGCCCCCAACCTTTACTTGAACTTCCCCGCATTCACCCCCACCGACACCTTCACCACACGCGGACGCGACTGCTTCAAAGCGTCGATGGCCTCCCTGCTCCGCGGGTTGCCATGACACAAAACGTCCCGTCCCACCGCCCACTTGACCACGCCACTTCTGATCTCCAAATATCGGAGACCCTACCACAATGTGGTGGTTCTTGAGGTACTTATCGCTGCGGCCACTCGACACCGGCCGCACGAATAAAGGCCAAACGATGGTCCGCCCGGAGAGGCCGATCCCCCGGAGCGATCTGTACTATGCGCTTGCCCGGAAGATTCCGGGATGGGCTGTCCCACCGAGCATGTCACAGACACACGCCATGCACCCGGCTGGCGAGCAGGCTTGACCCAAACTACCGGGGTGGCGATCAATAAGTCAGCGATTGCGAACAGACACTGCGCACTCGGGTTCGCTTCACGCAACCATTGGCGAACCTCTTCTTTAGCTTCCAGGGCAAACCACCCAGATGAGCCCTCATTGTAACAAAGGTCACAGCTGAGGCCGGCCGCTCATTCACTTCCCAGATCAGTCAGGACGGCCTGATTCCGACTTGCAAAAGCTCCAAGAATCTCCGCGGCATCGGGTCTCAGACACGTCACGCCAAAGTTCCTTCTTCCAGGCCTTGTTGAACACGGCCTCGCCAAGGATCTCACGAAGCTGGCATTCAAGTTCGTACCAGCTAAATTGCACAGCACTTGGCTCAAATTAATAGCAATCTCATTGTCTCAGCCCAATAATCAGAAGGCAATTGACAAACAAAGACCCAAGATGAGCCCAACAAACATCCTTGATAGGCGGACTTTCGGTAGGAAAGCCACTATCACAGACCATAACTTTTCCTTCTTTTCACCTTCCTCGGCCTGGCTCTTTCGGCCACTCTTTTACCAGCCGCTCCATTCTTTGGCGATTGGCTTCAGCCTCAACACTTTCCAGCGTCAGAGGAACCGCACCAGCATCTTCAACAGAATGAGTTTCAGAAGACATCGTCAATGGCCAATAGAAAAGGCGAAGATCCCAAATTCAAACACTTTCCAGGTCGGTAGGACCGGAGGGCCGCCCACCCCCGCCCACCATCCACCCCCACCACACTCCCCATCCACCCCCCATCCACACCCCCATCCACACCCCATCCAGCCCCTGCCCAACACCAGCCCTTCACCCACGGGGCCATTCCCCCAACGACGCCACAGTCCCCAGCCCCGAAGGAGGGTGGGCATTCCCAGCCACAGACGGCGCTGTCGCCCTGCAGCAGCAGCAGCCCCAACCACACCACTCCCACAGCTGCAGCCGCGGCAACGGGAGCAACAGGAGCACCTGGCGGTCACCGCCGGCCACCCCCAGCCACATGCCCCTGGGCCGCCCCCCCGGCACCTGCCTCTGCCCCCGGCATCTCCCCACCCCCGCCATCCGGCCCCGCGTGTCTCCTGACTCACCGCAACCCTTACCAATCCACGATGACGCAGACGAGGGCACTGCGGCGCCCGCCCCCGCCGCCAACAACCGCCAGGCGCTCGACCGGCCCTCCGCCCCGCGGTCCGCCTCCCACCGATGGATGAAGAGGCCTGAGGTACTGGACCCCGACATGGAGATTCCTGCCTCCAGGCCCCTCCTCGACCCGATCCTCCCAGTGGCTGTGGGTATGGCAGCGGTGGAGACGCGGAAACCAAAGGAATTGGACCGCAAGTTCCACCTACAAAAGTGGTGATCCAGGCCTCCGTGCCAAGCGCCAGGTTATAGCGCCTCACAGCAGCCGCGCTCAGGATTCAGCCCCTCGCTTGCGCGCCCCCGCCGAAGGAGTCCTCCCACGCCTCCTCTGGGGGGTGTACAACTCTGACAGCCGGAGCTGTGCATGCCGCCATGATCCACGCCCGTCAGTCCGCAGGCGGCCCCGGGTTCGACTGAGACACTGCTGGCCGGCTCGGAGGCCCTGGACCACATCGGCCGAGCAGTTGCGCAGCCATGGACCCCACGCCCCGCCGGTCACCCGCAACCCATGATGGCCGCCATGGTCCGGTCGAGGATCGTGCTGTGGAGGGAGGGAGCGAGGGGTTTGGGGGGATAAGCGGAGGAGGCCCCTGAATTGCTGCGGAGGTCTGGATAGCGCGCACTGTGGAAGTGGAGGACACATGTCAGGGTGTGAGCTTATGAGCAGCGGAACGAGAGAGAGAGAAGCGATCTAACGGTGAGATTGGAGCTTCAAGACGACCAAGAGGGGCCCCTCATCCCCGCTCCCCCGCGATGACCACTTATCAGCTGCTGGACCTGCTCGTCATCCGGATGCTTTGGGCGAGGACCTTCAGCCCGAGGAATCGAGGACTTGCCGTAACTTGTAATACAATCCCTCTTTTCGATCCTGATTTTGTTTTGTTTT
>JAPMOS010000359.1:15000-24070 GCA_027972325.1 Paratrimastix pyriformis | reverse complement strand
CACACACACACACACACACACACATCATCATCATCATCATCATCATCATCAGATGTCCCGAGAGCGAGAGCTGGACCTTTCCCCGACCAGCATTGCAGGTGCGGCTCGGCATCGAAGTGGACCGCCGAGGGGTGGATACAGGGCTGGGCGACCGCCGCGTCGGGGATGTGAGGCCTGGCAGGGCGGACCGCTTGATGGTCAGGGCGGCATCTGAGTGGGCCACCTGCGAGAGGGCCGCGGTGGCGGCCTGCAGGGTCCCGATGAGGCCCTCGCACGCAGCCGATCCACGGCCCGCTGGGGTGAGGGAACCGACAAGGTGCCATGACAAAGAGCGGATCAGACGGGCCCCGCACGCCGCTCTGGCCTCACTTCGTGTTTCCCTGCTGAGGCGGGTCGGACCCGCTCCTCGAGGTCGGCGGCCATGACCGAGAGGCGGCCTCGAGGTCGCGGCACCGGGCGGCGGCATCGGAGGCGGCCTGCTCGCGCTGGGCGAGCTCTTCCACCAGCTGCTGCATCTGGAAGGCGGCGATGACGCGGTTCTTCAGGCGCTCCTGCTGCGGGTCGGCCGGCGCCGGCTGCCCCCAACCCGGGCGAGGCAGCCGTCGCGGCCATCCCCAACCCCGGTCGTCGCCACCTCACATGGCCCCTTGTCGGCGCCGGGGCGGCCCGTGGGGCGAAGAGGGTCGTGTTGAACTGGCACCGCCACCGCCCCTGGGGTGCAGGCAGATGCGGCCGAGGCAGAGGCGGAGGCAGGCAGAGGGACGATGAGATGAGGTGGTCGACACACGGCAACGGAACCTGGGGAGGGTGACCGAGGCGGGTGAGGGCGGGCGCCATCCAGCGCAACTCCACCCCACAGACCCCGCCCGATGATGCACACGGAAGACGGACCTAGGTGGTAAGCCGGGTACCAGCCCGGTGGGGCCGGCGACCGGCGAGAGCCCCCATCCCGCCTGCCTGCCTGCGGGTGTATATCCCCGTCCCCAGCGCCCCTGCCCCGGGTGTGGGCGAGGCCTCGCGGGGTGAGGCCGACAGCAGCCCCGAATCGAGCGGGGATAGCCACTCCTCCACCCCCGGATGGCGGGGATAGCCGCCCGTGGGGGTTGAGGCTGACTGGTCGGGCCGGGGAGAGCCGCACCAGGCGTGTCTGGGCGGGGTACACGATGGTGGGGCGGTGATCGCCCGGGGCGATGGGACCATGGGGCGCGCGGGGAGGCAGGCGGCGGCCCTGGGAGCGGGCCGGGGATGGGCCTGAGGGGCGCGGAAGAGCTGCACCGAAGCGGAGCCCGGGGGGAAGTGGTGAAAGATGTTGGGGAGATGGGGAGATGGGAGGGGTGGTGAGGGATGGTGGATGGAGGGGATGGATGGAGGGACATGGACGGATGGGGGGACGGTGGATGGTGAGGAATGGAATGGATGGATGGGGATGGTGGACAGGATGCGTGGGTGGGGGAGGAGGGGGGGGAAAATGGAATGGAAGAATGGGAGTGGATGGGGAAGGAAAGGAAGGAACAGTGGAGGTGGTGGATAATGGAGGGGGGGAGGAGATGGGGAGGAAGGAGGAGGGGAAGGGGCGATGGGGCGGGCAGCAGGGACAGGAGGAGGGAACCAGGCGGATGAACCAGGTGATGGGGAACATCGATGTAATGTTCGAAACTTCATCGTGCGCAAAACAGGAAACAAACCATAATTAAGGAAGCCTAACCACGCATTCAGGCGTATGGAGACGTTTTGATGGAGTTTGACCGGCATCGAGTCGGCATCTGCCGCAGCCGAAATGTCATGCTGGGAGCCAAGGGAATTGCAGTACCCTTCGAGATAACATCAGTCAGGAACGTTTCAGGGTGAAATAGAGCCATCGTGGTGGTACAACATCATCAATGGCGACATGCCGGGATCCTTTGCGGCTCTCCTTTGGTGGGGACACACTTGAAGTGTTGGAGAAGCCATTCTCGTTGTCGGGGTCCGCTGGCATGTCCCCTGTGGGGCAGGGCGTCGCTGGGAAGAACAAAACCGAACGCCCAAAACAGAGGAGCTCTCCTGGCTCCGTCTTTGAATTCTTCTATTCTTTCTCGCCAGTCAGTCCGTCTCCTCGTGATAATAGGAGGCTAACGAGATCAGCAATCGAGCAATCGAGACACAAAAGGTTTTCCTCCATTTCCCAACCCCAGTCTCAAACGATCACCTCATCCCCAGCCACCCCCACTCCAGCACTTGAGACCCAGCGTCAAGCCTCGGGGTCTCAGGTCGCCGCTCTTCCCGTCTCTCCTCCTCCTGCTTTGATGGCGGCACTTGACCAAGCGGAACTACATCTCCTTCAGGTTCCAGACCGGTCCGCTGTTTCGGTCTGCATTCCTTCTGAATACGAAGATGTTTTGTGTTTACTTTTATTTTGTCAAGAGACTATTTCTTTTGTTCCACAATACCGCAATGTTCAGCTCCATCATCTTATGATTGCCTGTTCACTTCACTTCACTTTCCTTCCCGCCGATCCATCCCCTCCTTGTGGACCAAGTCGGCCTGCCCCCTCCCTTCATGCTCCCTCCCCATCCCTGCTTTCCCTCACCCTTCCCTGCTCCCGTCTCCTGCTTGCTAGTGGCCAACCCTCGCACAGTGGGGTCTGGGCTCAGGTCGCTGAGGCCGGCTGGTCAATGATGCCGCTGGGCCCACCCGATCTGCGGATCTTGACCCTCTGCATCCCTCTGGGCCCCCGCTGGGCCATGCTGAGCATCACTCGGTCCGGTGGGACCCGGCCGAACCTCGATCCGGCCCTGGGCCCTCGAAGGGCTCGGCCCTGTCGCTCGGCAAGCAGGCGGACGTGGTTCTCTCGCTGATGCCCCGCTGGACCTTGCCGTACTGCTGGATCGCTGAGACCCCGGGTCGTCGAGACCTCCCACCCGTCCGTCCCTCCCCATCCCTCCACGATCTGTTCCATCGCATTTGTCCCTTCTCTTATTGTCTTCCCGCCGCCACCCACTCGCCCGTTACGACGAATGACGCACTCGTTTCCCCACCTCGGCCGCCGCCCAGCCCGCCGGCCGCCGGCCCGCGGCCGCGGCCGCCCCGGCCGAGAGCAGCAGCAGCAGCGAGTCCGAGGAGGACGACAAGGCCCGGTGGCCCGACGCCTGGCCCGGGCGGCCGCCAATGGTGGCGCGGCCGCCCCTGCGGGCTGCAGCGGCTGCCCCAGTCCGGGCCCTTCCTGGTGCGGCACGGTGTGCTACGAGGATATCCAGGCCCGCGAGGGCCCCGACGGGGACGTGGTGGTGCATCCGTGCGACCTGTACGTCTACCAAGACCTGATCTGGGCCGAGGTCAAGACCCTCTGCGCCCGGGTGGCCAAGCTGCTCATGCAGGTCCGCCCGCCCCGCCCCGCCCCGCCTCGCCTCCTCTCCCTCCCCTGCCTTCCCCATCCCCCGGCACGATTCTCATCCGCCCGGCACTCCTGCCCTGCTTACCGTGGCTGTCTGTCTGCGCTCTTGCCGACCGCAGTCGATCAAGAAGTCCTCCGAGGCGATGGGCCCCGAGGCGGGCGGCCGGGGCGACCTGTGGCGCCGCCGCTGCGGGCGAGGACGACGACGACGCCGCCGCTGGCCGGGCCGCCACTTAAGCGGCGCGACTTCTTCGAGACGATTGGGATTGGGCGGTGATTGAGGTTCCGCGGACGGGCTGCTCCATGCGGCAGAGGAGCAGCGGATCGGTCAGGTGCAGGTCGTACCCGGTCATCCCGTTGTCCCGCATCTGCTGCGCGACTGCCACCCGGCCGCCCGGCGGGAGGGGAGAGGGAGAGGAAGAGGAGAGGGGAGGGGCGGACCGGACATGATGATCGGACGATGGTGATTGGGTGATGGTGAGCGGATGGCGGTGTGGATGCTGTGGATGTTCCCTCATCCGTTGTTGCTGTCCGCACGCCCCTGCTGGCGCAGCTGATGAACCACCAGAAGTCCTCGACCGGGGTGCGAGCGAGTCGGGCTTCGACCCGTGCGCCACCCTGGACGACCTGGCCCGGCTCCTGGAGCCCACGCCCTTCCTGCGGCTGGGCCCGCTGGCCTACACGCTGCCCGGCCGCAGAGTCCGCCTTGCCTGGCGAGCTGCTCTTTCGGCTGGCGGACTTCCTGCCCACGGCCGAGCTGCGCAAGCGGGTTCCCCTAAAGATCCTGGTGCCCACCCTGCACCGGATGCACTTCCTGGCCACCCAGGTCCGCACCCACGCCCTTCCTCCCTCCATTGCGCCGCTCTCACGGGACGGGCACGGTCCCATCTGGAGGAGTCCGTCCCGAGCGGGGCACCCCACCCGCATAACAGCCCGTGCTCATCACTCGCACCCCAAAAGGTTGAGCCGCTCAGTGGACGGCCCACGGGACGAGCCCCTGCGGACGGCAGCCCCTTTGGCCCCGCTGCGGGAGCGGATCGTCGAGCTGTGCCGCTACGACCCCAGCCTGGCCTACGCCCGGCTGAGCCACGCCCAGCTGCACGCCCTGACCGAGGGCTGCTGGGCCTCTTCGACGGCTGGATGCGCCGCCAGGCCGCCTGGGCCACCGACTCCGCCTCGGTCCGCACCCTTGCCTCCCCACGACCTCACGATCCCTCCCCGGCCTGTCTTCACCTCCCGGCCTGTCTTCATCTCCCGCCTCCCGCTCTGCTCTGGTGCCCCAGATCTCCCTGCGAGCCTGGTCTGCCTTCCCGGCACGAGCCCGGCGATGCCCATGGCGGCGCTGCGGGTGGGCGTCCGCTGGCCCAGGACCCGACCCTGAGCGAGCTGGCCCACCGCTGGTCCTCGATGCGGACCAGTGCCCCGTGGTCGACCCGCCACGGGCCTCCTGCTCGCGACGAGACCAAGCCCCTGACCATCCAGCCCGTGGTCCGTGGCCCCGCCCGCCACCACATCCTCCCCGCCACCATCCTCCGCCGCCCGCCGCCCGCCGCCTGCCGCCCGCCGCCCGCCGCCCGCCGCCCGCCGCCCGCCGCCCGCCGCCCGCCGCCCGCCGCCCGCCGCCCGCCGCCCGCCGCCCGCCACCACCGTCTTCATGCCGCCGCCCCGCTCACCACCTCACTCTGTGCCCGCGCGGTGGCCCAACGGCGCTCTCGCGCCTCTGGCCTCGGCCGACCTGCGGTGGCCCTGCCAGCGTGGCCCTGGTGGCCGATGCGGCCCGCTGGCGTCGATCAGCCCCTCGACGCCCGCCGGCTGCTGGAGACGGTCACCGCGCCGCGTCGACGTCAGTTTCTTGGGCCCATGCCCTCATGCTTGCATGACTGCAGCCAGAGCTCCGCGAAACACGGCCCGTCGGAAGGTCCGAACGGCTCCTTTCTGCTGGGCAGCGGCTGAGGTGTTTCCGTTCTCTCCATCTGCCTCCCCTGATCTCCTGTTCTCCCTGCTCTTCCTCCTCACACCCTCCTCGATCTCCCTGCTCACCCTTTTCCTCTGCCACTCTCCTTCTCCTCACTCCCTGCCCTTCCTCCCTGTTTCTCCTCACTCCTATCGGATGGATTTTGAGTGACGTCGATTCTTGATTGACGGATTGATGGATTTATCGACGTGATTTGATGATTTTGATTGGCCTGACGCCGGATGCCGGATCGATTTGACGTCGATTTTGACGCAGATTGAGCGGATTTTGATATCCGCCGCACGGATCCGCCGCGAACCAGCCGCTTTTGATGCCGCGATTTTTTGATCTGACGTGCATGGATCCGGATTTTGATCCGGAATCCGCATGAACCATCGCCCGGATTTTGACCAGATTTGATTTTGAATGATTTGATTGGCGGATGCCGCGGATTTGATCGATGCGCCGCTGATGATTGCCGGATTGATTTTGATCAGTGGTTGATCTGATGAACCTGCCTATTTAAAACCATTTTTCCGGCTTCGTTTTTCACAAAGTTTCTGTGGTACAGTGGCGAGTTGTGTGATTTGCAATCTTGTGTCAGGGTTCGATCCGTGGGGGCGCGATTTTTTCTTCATTGGAAATAAATTTGGGGGCGCTCGGTTTAGATCTCACGACCTTGGGCATTGCAAGCTGCCGTTCTACTGTTGAGCTACTGTTGCGCGGGATTTTTCGGCGGAAATTTCGGCGGAAACAACTCTGTTTTGATGGAGTTCGGGTGGAATGGGAAGGCGCGGAGTGAAAGGACGTCCCATAATTTTTTATGGGAAAATTATGGGAAAATTATGGGATCCCGTTTTTGCCACATCGCGTTTACGTGATGCGTTTCAGGGTACCCAACGCGAATTCGTGTTACGGGTCACCCTGGATTTGAAACCACCCATGTGGATTTGAAACCACCCATGTGGGATTTGAAACCACCCATTTTGTGGTGGCTATCACCCCGGAGGGTTGGTCAGACACGATTTTCGGGAATGGTGGATATCTCCGGAAGACCTGCCGGAATAACCCCTATAGGGTCGGAGGTCCGATTCGGTCTTCCGCAGCCTCCCGAAAAATCGGACACCCCGTCGGGTAAAACCCACGTATCGTGCGTAACATCGCGTTTAGTTTAGCTTAAGTGACCTGCTATGCCCCCGGCCGCCCGCAAACCCCCAACCCCACCCCACCACCCTCCACCCCACTCCACGCTCGAGCCTCTCTCTGCTCGGCCCAGGTGATCCGGCGAGCTGCATGTCCCAGAAGAGGCACCCCGACCTTCCCCACCACCACCACCCCCACCAACCCACCCTCACCCATCCAAACCCTCCACCACCCCCGGCCCACGTGGCCGACGGTTGATGTGTTTTGGTTGGAGTTTGTTGCTATTTTCGTCCCAACTTGGTTTTTGCTTTTTGTGTGTTTCCGCACTAGAACGTTGTGCCCAAAGACAAACCTCCTGGGGACTTGAGGCTGGGGAGGACCAGAGAGCGCGACGGCGGGAAGCGGGAGCGTCAAAGGCGCTGCGCCCGGGGACATGGGGAAAATCAGAAGGAACGCTTTGTGAGGGCGTCCTTCATGCCATTGGCCGGCCCTGGCTGCGCTTTTCAGGCGAATTCGTGAGAGGAAACCCTGGGAGAGCCTCGGGTGTGACGCGAGGCAGCAGGAGGAGCCAGTAGGGCCTTCTGGGAGGGCTGAAATCCGTCCGGGATGCGGTTTTTCTCATGGCAGGGGGTCGGTCTCTCTTCGGGTCCACCTGGACCCATCAAGATCAGGCCGCAGAGCTGGTCCCAGGGTGGCATCGCGAGGGCCCAGGGGAGTTCCAGGAAAAACTCGGTTTTCGACGGCGGGTACCCCTTAAAACAGTCTTTTGTCCGGTTACCGGTTTCATCCTTCCACAATCTGGTGAGCGGCGGCCCTTTTGGCAGTCATTGGCCGAGCCCCCTGGGAGTGGAGATCACGGGGAACTCGGGGTTTGCCGGGCGGCGATGCGGCCAACCCGCGCCACGCTGGCCGGACCGGACCGGGGGTATGGGAGGGTACCCCCACCCTGACCCCTACCCCGGTCCGAGCCAGCCCGAGTCTGGACCCGGCCCCAGAGCGGCCGAGGGGTCCCCACACTGCCACCCACGGGGCTTCACGGGCCCCCACCCTCCACAGGCAGGCCCCTCGGCCGGGTCGCCCCCGGGTATACCCCCGACCAGGGAGTCCACCGGAGCCCGCCGCACCGGCGGCACGGGCCTGGGCCGGCCTCTTCCACCCCCAGCTGGCCCAGACCCAGGCCCTCGGGCCCGCTCGGAAGGGGTCGGGCCACTTTCCCATACAAGGGGCTCGCGGGGTTTCTATTGACCCCGTTCACATATGCTTAAGTTCAGCGGGTACTCTTGTCTGATTTGAGATTAATGGTGTGGTCTTGCGACCTGCCATATGAATTGATTGGTGGTGCGCCATAACGACCTCTCAAGCCGCAGCTTCAGCACGGACAAATGCTTATATTATAATATAGGCATTGCCGAGACCTCTTCTGCGTTTGGTATGCGAGAGTGGTCAACGCAAACTATTAAAAGAGGAGCCACACAACACACAACGAGGTGTGTCACATTGCTCGACTTCATCGTCCAACTCACGAAGAGTTGAGAGATACCAATTCTCAAACAGACATAGTTGTCACCTTGCGGAGACAACTGCAATGTGCGTTCAAAGTTTTGATGATTCACAGAATTCTGCGATTCACATTAGTTATCGCATTTTGCTGCGTTCTTCATCGATGCAAGAGCCAAGATATCCACTGCCAAAGTTGTCAATGAATTTCATTTGGTTCAACAACATCGTAATGAAATTGAATCAAGCCTGTCGGTCTCCACCACCGAAGTGGCGAAGAGAGCCAAACCTGACTATGCGCAGGGTGCAAAAGGTCAACAGGATCCGCTGCCTTCCAATGAAGGTTGGCAGCCTCACCCGGACATGAACAACAGACGAGTCATCGACAAAATGGTGTAATGGTAACACATGAGTGTTAATGATCCTTCCGCAGGTTCACCTACGGAAACCTTGTTACGACTTCTCCTTCCTCTAAATGATAAGATTTACTGTTCTTCCCACCAAACCACTGCCGCTTGCGCAGCTGCAGTCCAGCAGTCCAAACATTTCATCGGATCATTCAATCGGTAGGGAACCAGCTACAGTTCGATTAGTCTTTCGCCCCTATACCTTGTTGACGAACGATTTGCACGTCAATCGCTACGAGCTTCCACAGAGTTTCCTCTGGCTTTACCCTATACAGGCATAGTTCACCGTCTTTCGGGTCCTAGCAGATATGCTCTAACTCGAATCCTTCAAAAAATCTCCAGATCGGTCGATAGTGCCTCCCTGGCGCGAGACCAGAGATTCCTACCTCAGAGCCCTAACGGACTCCTTCACTTTCATTGCGCATTCATGGGTTTACCACCCGAATACTCGCATATAGACTCCTTGGTCCGTGTTTCAAGACGGGACGTTAGAAACCGTGTGGAAGTCAACCTCCAGCGGGAGAGCGCCGCACCCCAGTGAACCCGTCCAAAGTGCCCTGCAAGCAGAACACCCCAGACGAGCCCCCTGTGACACAACGTTCTGACCCACCAGTCCGGCCCCGGCAGGGCAGCGGATCGCACTCAAGGCCGTTCCTTTCCAGCAAGAGAAAAACTTCTCCCACCTTGGAGGAAGCCCAC
>JAPMOS010000359.1:5000-10000 GCA_027972325.1 Paratrimastix pyriformis | reverse complement strand
TAAAACCCGGTGGAGAACACGAATTTTGAGTCATTTCGGGTGGTGCACCGACGGGTGGATGAGAAAATGCGAAAAGTGCCTCCCTGGAGGGACCCCCAAAAGGACCCCCACAAAGGGTCGACCACCGGTCATCGGTGTGAAACCCCCCATCGGACCTGGTTTGAGGGTTGTTCCTAGCCCTATTTTATGCGGAGATTCCGATTCCGGGGCTTGCGAGGATCGCCCGAAGTGGCATGATGGTGAAAATCATCGATCCGGCCGGGGCAGGCCTGCCCAAAGGGGTCTGAGGGCTTGTACCCCCCCCGACCGCGCGGTCCCGGTGATTGCGCCCGGATTTTTCGGTGATTTGATGAGCTCCACACATGATCTGAATTTTCCAATCGACTTTGGAGGCTCCCAAATGGGGGTTGATGTGCACTGATGCGGTCAAGATGGGGCAAGGCCATCGGGGACCGGTCGAATTGGAAAATTTGTTTTGATTGACCCCTCGATGCAAAAGGTCTGAAAATCCATTCGGAGGTGCTCCAAACCTCCACGAATCCGGGAAAAATACGGGGTTCCGAATATCCGCACGTGATGAAGGTGTTTTGTCAGGTTCCGGCATGGGGAAGGGGTCGGAGATAGGTCGATCGATGGTCGACCCAAATGGAGACCCCCCCCGACCGCGCGATTCCGTCGTGGGAAACGCGTACAAATGGGCAGGCTTTCGCAAGACACCATAATCGAATTTTCAGGATAGTTTGGGGGCGCCGGAATCCAAAATATGACCACCTGACAATGGGTCGACCGACGAACGACCCCATCCCTATAGGGAAGGGTACCCTGGCGACTGACCCCACCCATGCACCACTCACTCGGGGACCCGATTGCGCGTTGGTTTGAGGTTGCCCCGGGTGTGGGCCAACTGGAAATCACGCGGTTTGCCGATCGGATCAAGCCCGGTTGGGTGATGGTCGACCGACGAACGACCCCATCCCTATAGGGAAGGGTACCCTGGCGACTGACCCCACCCATGCACCACTCACTCGGGGACCCGATTGCGCGTTGGTTTGAGGTTGCCCCGGGTGTGGGCCAACTGGAAATCACGCGGTTTGCCGATCGGATCAAGCCCGGTTGGGTGATGGTCGACCGACGAACGACCCCATCCCTATAGGGAAGGGTACCCTGCCGACTGACCCCACCCATGCACCACTCACTCGGGGACCCGATTGCGCGTTGGTTTGAGGTTGCCCCGGGTGTGGGCCAACTGGAAATCACGCGGTTTGCCGATCGGATCAAGCCCGGTTGGGTGATGGTCGACCGACGAACGACCCCATCCCTATAGGGAAGGGCACCCTGGCGACTGACCCCACCCATGCACCACTCACTCGGGGACCCGATTGCGCGTTGGTTTGAGGTTGCCCCGGGTGTGGGCCAACTGGAAATCACGCGGTTTGCCGATCGGATCAAGCCCGGTTGGGTGATGGTCGACCGACGAACGACCCCATCCCTATAGGGAAGGGTACCCTGGCGACTGACCCCACCCATGCACCACTCACTCGGGGACCCGATTGCGCGTTGGTTTGAGGTTGCCCCGGGTGTGGGCCAACTGGAAATCACGCGGTTTGCCGATCGGATCAAGCCCGGTTGGGTGATGGTCGACCGACGAACGACCCCATCCCTATAGGGAAGGGTACCCTGCCGACTGACCCCACCCATGCACCACTCACTCGGGGACCCGATTGCGCGTTGGTTTGAGGTTGCCCCGGGTGTGGGCCAACTGGAAATCACGCGGTTTGCCGATCGGATCAAGCCCGGTTGGGTGATGGTCGACCGACGAACGACCCCATCCCTATAGGGAAGGGTACCCTGCCGACTGACCCCACCCATGCACCACTCACTCGGGGACCCGATTGCGCGTTGGTTTGAGGTTGCCCCGGGTGTGGGCCAACTGGAAATCACGCGGTTTGCCGATCGGATCAAGCCCGGTTGGGTGATGGTCGACCGACGAACGACCCCATCCCTATAGGGAAGGGTACCCTGGCGACTGACCCCACCCATGCACCACTCACTCGGGGACCCGATTGCGCGTTGGTTTGAGGTTGCCCCGGGTGTGGGCCAACTGGAAATCACGCGGTTTGCCGATCGGATCAAGCCCGGTTGGGTGATGGTCGACCGACGAACGACCCCATCCCTATAGGGAAGGGTACCCTGGCGACTGACCCCACCCATGCACCACTCACTCGGGGACCCGATTGCGCGTTGGTTTGAGGTTGCCCCGGGTGTGGGCCAACTGGAAATCACGCGGTTTGCCGATCGGATCAAGCCCGGTTGGGTGATGGTCGACCGACGAACGACCCCATCCCTATAGGGAAGGGTACCCTGGCGACTGACCCCACCCATGCACCACTCACTCGGGGACCCGATTGCGCGTTGGTTTGAGGTTGCCCCGGGTGTGGGCCAACTGGAAATCACGCGGTTTGCCGATCGGATCAAGCCCGGTTGGGTGATGGTCGACCGACGAACGACCCCATCCCTATAGGGAAGGGTACCCTGGCGACTGACCCCACCCATGCACCACTCACTCGGGGACCCGATTGCGCGTTGGTTTGAGGTTGCCCCGGGTGTGGGCCAACTGGAAATCACGCGGTTTGCCGATCGGATCAAGCCCGGTTGGGTGATGGTCGACCGACGAACGACCCCATCCCTATAGGGAAGGGTACCCTGGCGACTGACCCCACCCATGCACCACTCACTCGGGGACCCGATTGCGCGTTGGTTTGAGGTTGCCCCGGGTGTGGGCCAACTGGAAATCACGCGGTTTGCCGATCGGATCAAGCCCGGTTGGGTGATGGTCGACCGACGAACGACCCCATCCCTATAGGGAAGGGTACCCTGGCGACTGACCCCACCCATGCACCACTCACTCGGGGACCCGATTGCGCGTTGGTTTGAGGTTGCCCCGGGTGTGGGCCAACTGGAAATCACGCGGTTTGCCGATCGGATCAAGCCCGGTTGGGTGATGGTCGACCGACGAACGACCCCATCCCTATAGGGAAGGGTACCCTGGCGACTGACCCCACCCATGCACCACTCACTCGGGGACCCGATTGCGCGTTGGTTTGAGGTTGCCCCGGGTGTGGGCCAACTGGAAATCACGCGGTTTGCCGATCGGATCAAGCCCGGTTGGGTGATGGTCGACCGACGAACGACCCCATCCCTATAGGGAAGGGTACCCTGGCGACTGACCCCACCCATGCACCACTCACTCGGGGACCCGATTGCGCGTTGGTTTGAGGTTGCCCCGGGTGTGGGCCAACTGGAAATCACGCGGTTTGCCGATCGGATCAAGCCCGGTTGGGTGATGGTCGACCGACGAACGACCCCATCCCTATAGGGAAGGGTACCCTGGCGACTGACCCCACCCATGCACCACTCACTCGGGGACCCGATTGCGCGTTGGTTTGAGGTTGCCCCGGGTGTGGGCCAACTGGAAATCACGCGGTTTGCCGATCGGATCAAGCCCGGTTGGGTGATGGTCGACCGACGAACGACCCCATCCCTATAGGGAAGGGTACCCTGCCGACTGACCCCACCCATGCACCACTCACTCGGGGACCCGATTGCGCGTTGGTTTGAGGTTGCCCCGGGTGTGGGCCAACTGGAAATCACGCGGTTTGCCGATCGGATCAAGCCCGGTTGGGTGATGGTCGACCGACGAACGACCCCATCCCTATAGGGAAGGGCACCCTGCCGACTGACCCCACCCATGCACCACTCACTCGGGGACCCGATTGCGCGTTGGTTTGAGGTTGCCCCGGGTGTGGGCCAACTGGAAATCACGCGGTTTGCCGATCGGATCAAGCCCGGTTGGGTGATGGTCGACCGACGACACGTTGTACCCAACTTAGCCCAAACTACCCCGATTTACCCCGAATTTGGCCCAAACTAGCTCGTTTCGTAACAAATTTTTGTAAACTCGACGTCAACATTTTCGACCGAAGTTGACCGGTATGGTGCCCTGATCCAAACGAGCCAGTTTCCGCCACTGTCGGATGTTCCCCCGTGCGGCTAGACCCCCTTCTTGTCAAAATTTCTTGGTCGCCCATTCAATTCCCGGCGGCACCATATGAAATAAAATTAAGGTTATGCATGAAAAAATCATATTTGGCCGACCTTGTGCGGCTGTTCGGAGTAGCCCCAGATGTGGTGGATCTGCAATTCGCGCCGTTTCCCGATCGCATCCCGGGTCCTTGGTCAACGGGCGGCCGACGGTGACCGGTCCCGACCCACCCCGGCCGGCCTGGGTCCACTCCCACCTGACATAAATCTTCAAAATTTCGTTTGGCATCTCAATCCAGCGGGTGTTTGGAGTAGCCCCACATGGTGTGGAACTGGAATTCACGCGGTTTCCCCGGATGGTGGATGCTGGTTGGTCAAGGGGCGGCCGACGGTGCCCGGTCACTATAGGGCCGGCCGTCCTTGTCCATCCGTGCCCCCACTTTGACCTTCGTTCCGCCCGCTGCCAGCTTGTTGTGGGCCGGCCTGAGGTGGGCCTCGGGGTCCCCTAGCAGGCCCGCGCTTCGGTTTGACAAGCGCCCAAGATGCGGCATGTCCAGGTCCGGCCGACGGACGGCACTATTCCCGGCCCGACCGCCATACCCCCATCCGTCGGACGGGCTTTGACCAGCGTCCCGTGGGAGTTGGAAGTAACGTGCGGGCTCGTAGAGTAGCCCCAATGGCCCTCTACAAGGGCCACCAATCGGTGTTTCCATCAGCCATGGTTAGCCGTGTCCAGGTCCGGCCGACGGATCCCCGAAGACAATCCCAAGACGACCCTTTCCCAGGACGTCCGTCCAAAGGAAATTGACCAAGCTCCGGCAGCCCTCCCTGCTCACCTGTCACGGCCCGAAGTAGCCCCAGGGGTCTTCTACAAGGGCGGCCCACACGGGTTTCTGGATCTGCAAACGCCGAGTGTCCAGGTGCGGCCGACGGGGACATGTACCTTCACCATACAAATG
>JAPMOS010000358.1:0-24092 GCA_027972325.1 Paratrimastix pyriformis | reverse complement strand
CTGATGCACTTCGAGGCCTCTTTCTCTATCTAAACGGAATAGGCTACCAGGTTGGCGGACGACCTCCAAACGTGGCGGCGGGGGAGCAACGAATCAGAGAAGCAGGCATCATTCACGATGGAGCCTCACGACGTCGGAAGATAACCGCCTACTCCGCGGTATGCGATCAAATGCGAGCGTTGAGGACGCGCGATCAACCAGGCCAAGTCGGAAGCGTTATGTGCCAAACTCTCTTCTCTCATCTTCCGCCACCGCGCGCGCAGGCCAGGCCCTCAACCGCGCATTGCGAGCGCCGGCACGGCAAATCACATCGGCCAATCCCCTCCCGCGCCTAGCCTGCCCGTATCAAGAGCTTCCCGCGTCAGCAGATGTCGGCCAACGGATGCGAGCACTGCGCGAACGTGTTGAAGCACTGATCACCCTTCACGAGCAACGGAAGCATATCGACGCGCAAATTGATGAACTCATTCGGGTGATTCGCGTGATCGGGGGCATTCAAAACGCGCTAAGTTGCAGCCGTCCAACTATTCCAATGCCGATACCAATGCCAATGCCCATGCCGATGATGCCTCCACGACCAATCGAAGCCCCGATGACGCCGACGCCGATGCCCATGCCCATGCCCGTGCCGATGATCGTGCCCCAAACGCCTGCTCCGTTCCAGCTGCCCGCCCAGAGAAGCCAATCGCGCGACCGCTTCCAACTGTCCCCGCAACGCCGCCACCTCCACCAAAACGCGTCGAACCGAGGACACCGGCCAAGCCAGCTGCTAAACCAATCGCGAAGTCACCGGCCAAACCGCCGCGCGATCCACGTCTTGCGAACCTTCCTGCCGAAGCAGCATTCAATGCTGCCGATAACCTCATGTGCACCATTTGCGATGTGGCCTTCGCAACAAATCGACATGACACTGATGGAAGGCTTCGGCAAACCTTTGGTCGCCATGTGAAAAGTCGTGGACATGAAGAGGCGCTGGCCACGAGAGCGAAGGCCGTAATTCTGTCTGATGATGAAAGTTCAAGCGCTGCATCCGAAGAGTCGTCTGAGGCCGAGGAAGAGAAGAAAGATAGGCTCACGCGACTTGTCAACACGTTCGCATTCATCAACACGAAGAGTCGGGGACCGGCCGCCGAAAAATCAACTCGGAAGATGTACGGTACTGCAGTTCGCGACATCTTGATGTGCTTGCCGCGCGAGATGCAGACTCCAAAGTTCTACAAAAACGTCGCTGAGATTCGCCAAATCGTGCTCGATCGGGCGCTTAGTCCTTCACAACAGAAAGTACGTGGCGCCGCAATGAACTCATTCATCCAAGGCCTCAAACTGCCCGGCGAAGAAGGCGTGATGTATGAGCAGCTATACAACGCCTTGATGCGCGAGGCCACGCCAAAGGCCGATGTTGCCCAACTGTTGCGGAAGCACGTGAAGCAATGGGTGCCGTACACACAGCTTGTTGAGGTGCAACAACAGCGTCTCGCAATGTTTGAAGAGGCACTCGAGCGCGAACCAGCTCTGAAGGCCGCTGTCGAAAGCCCTGACAACGACTTCAATCACGACCCCATCAAGCCAACGGATCCCGAAACGCGGGCAAAAGTGGTCGATGCCTTCCTCACCAGCATGTATATCCTGCTTCCGCCTGTTCGCGTCGAAGAAATCATCCTTCTATACATCAATCCACAGGATGTACAGGTTGAGGGTGAGGCGCCCCTCGATGATGTAGTTCGCGAGGGTGCCACCGAAGATGACGCCGAAGATGCTGAAGATGCTGAAGAAATCAAGGCTGATGAATATCGTAACTGGATCGATTGGACCAACCATACCTTCGTACGCGTCAAGTCAAAGATGAGTCACCTCTACGGCATGACTCGCTTCCTTCTACCTCTCGATCTCTTCCGTATCATGAAGGCTCAGGCGCATCTCGTTGGAAATAGCAACCAACTCCTCCTCCCGACCAGAACTGGCAAACGATACACTTCACAGTACGGCAAACGTGTCGCTGCCGCATTCGGCGTTCGCGGCTTGACCGTTGGCACGTTGCGCGTCATCTTCTCAACTACTTTCAGCGAGATCTTCATGAGGAACGCCAACTTGCGTCAGTGGGTCGCAAGAATCATGGGTCATAGCACAGCCATCCACGAAACGCAATACGCGAAGCGTTACGATTTGGAGGGCCGGCCACTCACAAAGGAGTTCATCTTCGGAGAAGGCGTCGACCCCGCAAAGGTTCCGACGCCCTGGCTGACCACTTTCGCTGGAACCCGGACTCGATTATAAGCAAAAACGAAGGAGCCACATTTTTTGCCTAAAAACTCAAGACTTTCCAGGTTTCCTTGGAAAGCAATAATTTGGGCGCGCTAAAACACGCATGGAGTTCAGTCAGCGCTTTGAAGAAGCCGTCTCGAAGTTTGCTCCTGAGTTCTGCGCCGAGTCATTTGTCTTCTTTGGTAAGCGCCCATGCACCGTGAACGATCTCAAAGCGCGCATCGCCGCGATGACGGAAGAGAAGGAGTACAAGGAGCTGATCAATAACATCGAAGCTCGTCACGCGAACTGGTGTCTCGAGCACGGCAAGATTCCTAATGCGCTCGCTCTTGTTCCCTACTGCGAGCCCGCTCCAGCGCAAGTCGACACCACGGAAGAAGCGATGGGATGCGTCATCGAAGATGTCGAAACCAGTCAGCGCCAGATCCGCAACGAGGTGGTCAAGCTCGCAACAGTCCAGACGAGTGACGTGTTGGGTTTCGAGCATGAATATCGGAACGCGCTCGTCTTCTGTAACAACTTCTATTTCGTTCGCCGTGATGGCACAATTGAGCTCCGCAACAAGATCCGATTCCAACCCGAACTGCAGCGAGATGATTGTTTCTGCGCCGCCAAGCCACGTCACATCCTCGAGAAGGCGATCAACGAGTTTAATCTCCACTTCAACGCCGGCGACATCGCCATGATCGGTTATGATATCGAAACCTACTCGCCAAATGCTGGTGTGCCGCAGCCCGAAGACCCACAAGCCCGCATCAGCATGATTTGTGCCGTATATCGTCTCGGCGCGGTGTCGGAGAAGCATGCTTTCATTTGGGATGACCGCCCAATCGGCAGGACAAAGATCCCTGCCTCCGTTACGGTGCATCGTGATGTGTGTGAAGCTGGCATGTGTTGCTCGTTTATTGATTGGGTTCGTACGAAAGGCGAGCGGAGCGAAGTGATCCTGACCGGTTGGAATGCGAGTCAACAGGCCTTCAAGTCGACGTCAGAGTCAAGTCCCAACTACAAGCCCCTCGGGTACGATTACCCATGGATCGCTTCACGGTGCGGCGCAGTTGCTCGTGAACAGTCGGCGTGGCCATTCAAGAGCTGCGATCGGGCAACGTGCTACAGCTCATTGTTCGGCCTTCATGTCCATATGGTTGATATGGCGTGTTGGGTGAAGAGTCAATATCGACCGGCCGACGCACCGGACAACTTCAAGCTCGAAACTATACTGGCGGTCTTAAAACTGCCTCGCAAACAACGCCACGGCATGTCATACGACCTCATGGGCCGCATCCAGCGTGATTCCTCGTTCACGACCGAGTGTGCCGAACACTGCTTTGAGAACATTATTCGATATTGTGTCTACGATGCGGAAGCTGTGCTTGACATTGCGGCCGCACACGATTACATGAGCAAGCTCACCTGTTTCATCGAAGCTACGGGCATCACTCTATCAGCATACATCATGTACACTCAAGCGTCTTGGGGCATGACCAAACTGGCTCGCGCCGCATGGGACCTCCGCGATCACGTGACGTTGAAGTGGAACTACGGCCAAGTTGGCGAGAAGAACGGCAAGTACAAGGGTGCAATCAACTGGTCAGAGACCGACTACTTTGCCGATAGCCCCTGCGTGATGTTTGACTTCGCAGGCTTGTATCCCTCGATGATGCGTGCTTACTGCATCTCGCCCTTCTCCGTCATCGGCAGCTTCCCGTCACTCGATCAGGTGTTCACGGAGCAGCGCACACCCGCCAACACCACATACGTCCGCAACGCAACAGCGGCAGAGATTGAGGAATACAACAAGACGATTGAGGGCCAAGTCAATCCACTGCGCCTCTTCCGTGAGGACATTATCGACACCTACACCGCGTTCGCCATCCTCCAAAACGATCCCTTCATCAAGACAGTGGACTACTTTGTCAACGCTCGCGCTGATCACAAGAAGCAACTCAAGGCGGCGAAGACGCAACACGAAGCCAAGTATCACGACACGATGCAGTGGTGCTTCAAGATCATGGTCAACAGCCTTTACGGAATGCTGGGATCGCCCTACGCGTGCTACATGTTCAATGAGGTTTGTGCAGCCGCCGTGACGTCTGCAGCTCGTGACGCAATCGTTCGGGCAAGCGGTATCATCTCCACCTACGGCAAGCGCCTGTTCATCGATACCGACTCTACTGCCGTTCAACTGTCGTCCGAGCACATGCCGCCGACGCTCACGTTCACCACGAAAGAGGACGTCGCAGCATTCAACGCATGGTCAAGCGCACTGCAAAACGAGATCAATGGAAAGCTACGTGAAAGCTACTCAGCGTCGCGCCAGTTTCCAGCCGAGCGACTGCCCTACATCTCATTTGCATTCGAGGCCGCACTTGAGCGTGTCCTGTTTGCAAAGCGTAAGACGTACTGCGAGATGAAGATCATTCCCGCGCTCAACTCAGCACCCGAGTTCTCATATCGAGGTTGCCAATTCACCGTCCAGACCTCTTACGTTCGCGACAGGACGCTAGCATTGCTGCAGAAGATGATCCACCTGTCACGCGATCAACAGGCAATGTGTCTCGCCAAGTTCTTCGATGAGGAGATGCACAACGTGAAGAGAGCCCCACTGATGTACGCCCGCAAACAGAAGCTTCAAAACAGGGATCAGCGTGCCGAATGTCTCAAGCAAAACTACCCCGCTCAAGTTCGCGATAAGGAGATTTGCGATATCATTCGTGTTCTATCGACGGAGAAGAAGACAAGCGCTGCATGGGCACCGATCAGTGATGAATACACACCGAGAAACATCGACTACGTTGAGACCTTGAATGCGGCTTATACCGGCAACGTCTCGCGCTACTTCCCCATCTGGCGCAAGATCGTGCCCAAGAGCGCGATCCTCGTTGAGAAGGGTGGCGAGTTGCTTGACCGCACTGAGCTGATGTTCCGGGTCGAGACGCGTGACGGCAAGCAGAGTATGCGCAACGCAACCGTAGATGAGTTAAACGAGTTGTTGCTTTCGAAGCGCGACTCGCGGACCGTGCACGAGATCGTTGATTGCAACCCACATAAAGCATACTTCGATGTTGAGCGTGACGGTGCAGAGCCACTCCCAATCGAATCCATCATCCGTCATGTTGAACACGTCATGGGTCGCGGTAGCGTCACTTGCTACTCTGCGTGCGGCCCAGCCAAGCAAAGCTATCATATCATTTGCAACCGTCTCGTCTCGCGCAACTTGAACAAGATCGTAGCACGTTACCTCAAGGACAACTGCGGCTTCGATTGCATTGATGATGGCGTCTACGCGCAAGGTCACACGATGCGCTGTTTCACGCAAGATAAGTTAGTCAAGACGGAGGCAGGCCTCGTCATGGCGAATCGCGTTGTGCGGCTTGAAAGCGATCCCAGTTGCGAGTCTGTGACGCTCGATCGCATCTTAGAGTCACTCATCACGTATACGGCTGGCGTGCCCGAGTTCGAAACGCAAGTCCTCGACTTCAGCGAGAAGCTAATCGAAGTTGACCCAATCATCTATCAAGCGCAAGCAACCAACTTCCCAGCTGGCCTAACGCAGTATCTTGCAGACAAGTTCGGCGAGTACAAGACACAGGAAGCAAACAAGGGCCGCATTCGTATCGTTCCGTCAAAGCAGTATATGTGCGAGTTGTGCGACAGGATGCACACGAAAGATGGCGGTTGGATCTCGCAAAGCTCAAGCCAATTCGTCTTTCATTGCTCGCGGTGCCGTGACGAAGACAAAGTTGCAACATTCAAGTACAACGCGAAGGTAACGTATCATCAAAAGCTTCAGCAACTGCACGCGGCTTGTCCGACCTTCCAAGCTGATCATCGCGCCGACGAGTACCTCAACTGCGCCATCACGGATCGGCTCACCTGCATCAAAGCACGAATGGGTTCGGGGAAGACACAGAACTTGGCCCGCATCCTCACCGTGGAGGAGCCCAACTGTACGGCAGTCATGATCTCAGTTCGTCGTACACTTGCGTTTGACTACATGAAACGGTATCGCGCGGAAAATAGCCTCCCGTTCGAGTCATACATGGACTTGACGGCGAAGCAGATCTCAATACATCAACATCCCCGCCTCGTAATTCAGGTGGACAGCTTGGGACGTCTCGACGTAACCGACTTCGGCTCATCTGTTGGGGCACGCACCATTCGTTATCTCGTCCTCGATGAAGTTGAGAGCCTATTGAATCAGGTAAAGAGCACTGACGACACACGCATCGTTCAGACACTTTGCGAGCTGATGACGCACGCAGATCATGTTGTCGCGATGGATGGCCTTCTACAGCAGTCCACCGTGCGCATGCTCGAGGCGATGATGTCGTCGTATGGGCCACGTCAGCTTATCAAAGCCACTCGGATCGACTTCAACAAGGACATGCCAGCCTACGATGTCAAGTTCGTGGAGGCAAGCTTCCGCCAAAGCAAAGAGAACCGCGGACTCACCTTCCTGACCGACTCCATCCTGCGACTGCTGCGACAGGACAAGTGCGTTGCATGCTTCATATCGGGCCGTAACGTGATGGAATCGATTCGCCAATTCGCTCAGTCTCAGCTACCCGACATCCACATCGTAACCTTCAGTGGCAAAGATAACGAGATGCACAAGAAGGGCGATGAGTACGTGTCCCACTTCGCCGAGAAACGGGAGATCATCTCCAACGACATTAGCAAGTATCTCGTCGACCACAACACGCGGCTGTTCATGTACACAAGCACCATTACGGCAGGCGTCGACATAAACGTTGATCACTTCGACACGTTCGTTCATCAAATCAGTAGCGAGATGAGTCCGATTGAGACAGCGCAAGCCATCTTCCGTGTGCGCAAGTACCGGATGCACGAAGGTCTCATCGTCTATCAACATCGTAAGTGTGAAGCCAAAACACAATCACTGACTCAAATCCTCTCGCTCGGCAACACCGTCGAACGCGCATTCTTCGATGGCCGCTGCGATTGGACGATTCCACAACAAGTGCTCGCAATGCTGGATGCGCGCAGCAATGAGCTGATGAACGGGTCGCTTCCCTTCGTCGTTCAAGCCCTCAAGCAACACAACTACAACCTCAACTTCGCCGAGCTGAGCGCACCCGAACTCGATCCCGTCGAACTGTGGAAACCCGATATGAGCAACAAGATCATTTGCCTGATGGGATGGACACAGGATGCAGATGGCCACTGGACTCGCGCGCCGGAGCACTGGACACCAACGGCTGAGGAGATGACTCAACTTGGCGTGAGAAACAACACAGCTTACCTGCTCACTGTCCGCGATCCGCTGTTTGAAGAGAAGAAGGCATGGTACGAAATGATTCGAGACCTTGGGATGGATGCCGAATCGGGCTCCAACGTTCAACCGCGCGACGTCATCATCTATCATCATCGTGCAACACTCAGCGCGTACCACAAACTCATCAAGGCACAAGGCGAAACGCACGGAACAGCAAACATCGTGCGCGGCGTTGCGCTTCTCCGTAACGTTCACGACAAGTGCACTGGCTCAGAAACGATCGCTACGCTTCCCGCCGACGTCCCGCGACCTGATATCAACGCGCAAATCAAGAAGGTCTCAGCTGTCATCACCGAACAAGGCCGCACGGAGAAAGCAGTTGCGCGATCAGGTCTTCAGACGCGTGGCGCAGCATCCGTCGTCCCGCAAATCGATCGCAGCATCGTACTTCGAATCGCGAAGGAGGTAATGGACACAGCGCAGCGGGAAGGAACGACATTGGAGTTCAGTGCAAACGATGCCGCGCGCTCAACCTCAGCGGAGGCGGTGATCAGAATCCTCGAATCGCACAAAGAGGAACTGAAGACGACTCACGTAGTCTCGCGTTTCGACACAAGCAAGGCGCACGAGATGGTGTACAACCTCATGCTGACGGCAGGGCATCAGATCACGAAATGGACATCAGTCCAGAAGCGAGTTCATGGGGAACGCGCTCGTGTGTACACTCTCAACCTCGATTCGTAACCGCCGCCGGTGTCACACGTTCTCCCAAACGTCCGAATCCCCTCTATCTCAGTGTCACACCTACATATTCCCAAGACTTCCATCACCGCGCTCGGTGCAGGTGTCACACGTTCCCCGTAACGTCCGGACCCCCTCTATCTCAAGTGTCACACGTAGGAAGTCCTGGGAATAATGTAGGTGTGACACTCTCGCTAGGCCCCGCCGGAGACCCTTCCGCCTTTTTAGCCCCTCCGGACCCCCCTTAGTCGCTCTTGCGGCAGGTACGAGGTGTCACACCTACAACACGCGAGGGGTCTGAGTTTAACGTCCGAGGGGGGTCTACCGACTACCAAAAGATGGCTCGCCATACTATCTATTATTTCTTAAGTCTTCCTCGGACTTCCAACGTGTGACACTTTCGATAGACCCCCTTACTCGCTCTTGCGGCCCCTCCTCGGCGTGTGCGCTTGTTTTGACGTTACCGACAGGGGGAAGCGGCAAGGGTTCTGGAGATAACGATAGTAAAGGGTCGCGCAACGTGAAGCCGGAGGTGTCACACCTACACCAGAAATGAATAGTATATAGTAGTAGGTCGAGCCATCTTTTGTAGGTGTGACACTTGATATCAGCCGGAAAGTTGGTGATAACAAACTCGCGAAAACAGGAAGACCCCCGATTTTTTGGAGTTGCGCGAAATCCGCAAATTTTATATACTCACGGACTTCCCAATATTTTATATACGGGCCACCCACCCACCCACCCACCCACCCACCCACCCACCCACCCACCCACCCACCCACCCACCCACCCACCCACCCACCCACCCCACCCAGGGTTTAAAAACAGCTATATTTTCAGTCTTGAAAATCTCCAACATGTCAATATCAGTTCAATATTTCAAGAACTGGTCACCAATTACAACAACACTCCACATAAAGGGTTATTGATGAAGACTCCAAATTTTGTTTTCAAAATGTTCCAATGCAAAAACAATTCCATAGCCAGATTTCTCAAGAAAATTCAATTATTGTCGAGCGACTTGGTGAGAAATTTAAACCAGGCGATACAGTGAGAATTTATGAACATGTAGGCAAATATTCGAAAGAAATTCCACGTTTCAGTAAAGAGATATATAACATTTCCAAACGTGAAGGCACAAAATGGGTTATTGATGGTAAACGTCGACGTTTTAAGACAGACGAACTTCAAAAGATTGACACTGTTGAACATAAAAATATTGAAGATGTGTCTCATGAAATTCACAAAAAAGTTTCAATAAACCGTGACTTGATGAAGCTGAAACGAGAAGGAATCGATGAAAACAATATCATCAACACAAAAAAGCTCATCAGATTAAAAAAGCAACTTGAATAGTCGTCTGCTGATGTCATAAGATGAAAGAATAATAAGGAGAGATCATTTTCATGAGATCCCTTTTGTCTGGAACGTCAAAGATCCAAAAGCTTGTTAAATGCCAAAGAATTTGTTACTCGTCGTCGATGACTTCAACACGAGAGCTCTTGGAACGGTGGCGTCTTGATTCTTCACGGCGTTTGGATTCTTCATTGGCAGAACGTTCGGCCATGGCCATTAAGGAATGCTCATCATGTAGTTCGATAATCTCGGTAGTATGTTCTACGAATGAGTGAGTGAAAATGTGCTCAAATTTATCCAGACCTCGCTTCTTTTGCATAAGTAGTTCAACGCGGTCTCCTTTTTGGATCAAAGGCTTGCCTTCCAAATGGTTGATAATATTCAAAACGACGCGCACGAACTCATCATCACTTTGGGCTTGAAGTGGAAAGAGAGCCTTGAATGGCTTGAGCGTAGCAAGTTTGGAATTGCAGAGAGCCCTTGCACGTGAGAAATTCTCTACGGCAGTATGCAACTGATCACAGATCCAGCAAACATCATCAAGGCCTATCAGATAAAGTGTCAGGAAATCCAAAGTAAACAAAAACAATTACAGACTCAGATGAGCATTCACGCGACGTTGTTTGGTAAGAATATGGATCATCGGTTGCGGTTCTTGAGTCAGATTCAAAGATGGAACAGGAGTTGAAGTTGTGACAGATGGTTGCGGCGCAGATGCCTGTTGTAAATACTGTCCAAATGGTGTAAATGTAGGAACGATAGGCATTGGGATCGAGGCACTTGATGGAGGCGGTGAAGGTTCAGACGGTATCGGCTCCATTTTATCGCGGGCTTTCTTGGATTGAATTGCAGGGGTAATGATGGCTATTTCGAAATTTAAATTCAGTTTGCGACTTTCAAAAACTTATTTTCTCTAAATAATTGGAACTTTACGTCATAAGATGAAAGAAATAAAAAGAATAAAAAGGAGAGATCAGAATATGACGAGAACAAAGTTTGAGTGTGAAGACTGCGTCTTCTCCCCAACTTCGGATCCTATTCGTTAGAAGACAGAGAGAAGAAGTCAGAAGATGAATAACATAAGGAGAGGACATAAAATGAAGGAAATAAAATTGAATTCATGTTAGGAAATCAATTTCATGTATCCCCATACGTCTCACTCTCCCTTTTCCCACCCTACGCCTACCAGTGGATGGAAAATTTCACGTCACAAATCCCGACGAGGATTTTCATAAAATGACGAAGTTTTTATGATGGGCAGGTGCAGGTCAGCCCATTTATGATGGCACTTTTCTTAATAACCATCACTCCATGACCTCTTCCCATCATAGAAAGTTTTATGTACGGGGTCTCCTTTACTTACTTCGTTGGCTCGACCCGGAGGACTGGATGGTCCACCCAAGGATCTTCCGACTGGCGGCGTCCCTCTTGGGTCCGTGCGAGGTGGACGCCTTCGCCACCCCGGAGAATCATCTTCTGCCTCGCTGGTGGTCCCGTCTTCCGTCATTGGGCTGCGAGGCAGTGGACGCCCTCAAGCAGGACTTCTCGAAGGTCCTGGCGTGGTGCAATCCCCCCTTCTCGCTTTTGCTCCCCCTCCTGCGAAGGCTGATGGCTCAGCAGGCGACGGCGGTGGTGTGCGTGCCGGTTTGGCCCTCCCAGCCGTGGTGGCCGCTTCTGCTCAGCCTGTTGGCGCACCCTCCTTTGACTCTGCCGGTGTCTCCCAGCCTCTTTCTGCCACAGTCCTCCCTGAACCGGGTCCCACTCCATACTCCGGCGTGGCCGGCGTGGGTGGTCCGCCTCTCGGGGCATCCGCGGGTCAGGGCCCAAGCAAGGGCGGACTTCGGCCCGGGGCTCTCTTGCCCTTCGGAGGAGCTGCTGGCTCTTCTCCCTCAAGGCTGGGATCAGCCGCTGGGGAGTTCGAGTGCCCGGACTGCTGGGTCGACTGTTGTGAGGACGTAGGCATTGAGGCGGAGTCTTCGGAGTCGGAAGAGGGTCCTCCCCCGACGCCGGCCTCGACGCCGGCTGCGTTGCTCTTCGCGTCGAAGCTTCCGGAGGGTCTCTCCTCTCGGGCCCAGAGTCTGATTGGTGGCAGACTGGAGTTGGGTACGCAGAAGGCGTATGCTCGGGCCTGGAAGCGGTATCTGGTTTGGTGCGAGCATGGGGGCAAGGACCCCTGCTTGCGGGATCGCTTCGGTTTGGCTGTCCAGACCGCGAACTTCATCGCGGACGAGCAAGCTGAGCTGGATTTGGGTTATTCGGCCTGCAAATCGCGGGTTGCGGCTATTTCGACTAGCTTGAAGCCCATCTTGGGCTTTGCGGTGGGTGAGGAGCCCACTGTGTCGGCCCTCATGACCGGGGTCCGGAAGAAGCGTCCGGAGGTTCCCAGGTACTCGGACCATCCGGATTTGGGGCTGGTCTGGACTTTGCTGGATCGTTGGGGTGCCAACGACGGTTTGGAGGATTGGCAATTGGTCGCCAAGGTCTCTGCTTTGCTTTTGATTTTTGGCCTCCGTAAAGCGGATCAGGTCCGTATTGACCTGTCCCGATCGGAGGTCACGAAGGAGACTCTCCGTTTCCGAGCCTTGACCAAGGAGACGCGGGCTATGCTGTGGGTGACTCAGCCCATTCCCGCGTGCCCGGTGCACCCTTCCCGCTGCGCGGTGGCGGCGGTGGAGGAGCTCCTGGAAAGACGCCCCCTGCGGGCTCCGAAGGAGCCCCTCTTTGTGTGCTCCGGATCGGGCCGCCCATGTACGGCGAAGTGGCTGGGCTCGTGTGTCCGGAGGCTGATGGTGGAGGCGGGGATTGACCCCAAGAAGTTCAAGCCCCATTGCTTGAGGGGTATGGGGTCTTCCCGGGCTCTGGAGGCTGGAATTCCTGAGGCGTTGGTGCTTCTCCAGTTTCGTTGGTCCTCCCGCTCAGACACCTTCACCAAATTCTATCTCAGAAGTCAGAAATTGGCTGAGTTGGGGGCGGCAATTTACGCCTGATTCTCCCTCGTCCTTTCTTTCCCGTTGCATGTTTGGGGCCTTCCCGTGCTTCTCTCTTTTCTCTGTAATGAGAGCGCCGGGGGCAGTAATGCTGTTGTTTTTCACAATACGAGTGCGGTTTTTGTCGTTCCGCTTTGCGTCTGTTGGGTATTCTCTCCCCGCTCTCGTGCGGGGGCCTCCGCTAGGCGACTTCGGCTGCGGGGTGTGGTGGGGCCTCGGGCGTGAGGCTTGTCATCTCTCCTAGACATCATGAGTAGAGAGTATCTCTACTCCGAGGAACACTTTGTGTTCCCTAGAGTGTAACTTAAGTTTTGGGAAGTATCGACCCAAAACAAAGAGTTACACGAATATAGGAGGAGTAGAGATACTCTCTACTCGGACCCACCCTCCTCCCAGCGGGAGTTCCCGAATCAGGAGAAAGATAACGCGTGTCTTACGCGAACCGAGGTTGTGTTGGCTATCTGTGCCGGCATCCGGTTGGAATTCTTTCTTCTTTGCGCGAGGTTTGAGATGTGCAACAACATCAACATCATGAGTAGAGAGTATCTCTACTCCTCCTATATTCGTGTAACTCTTTGTTCTGATGATGCAAATCGATTTGTTTCATCGAAAAAACACTTGGGATGATGTCGGAACACCACCTCGAAAAATTCGATTTCTATTGAAAATCCATACCGCCGGTATGGATTTTAGTACCCCCGACAAACATCGCGATACCGGTTCTGATGATGTAAATCGATGAGTTTCATCGAAAAAACACTTGGGATGATGTCAGAACACCACCTCGAAAAATTCGATTTCTATTGAAAATCCATACCGCCGGTATGGATTTTAGTACCCCCGACAAACATCGTGATACGGGTTCTGATGATGTAAATCGATGAGTTTCATCGAAAAAACACTTGGGATGATGTCGGAACACCACCTCGAAAAATTCGATTTCTATTGAAAATCCATACCGCCGGTATGGATTTTAGTACCCCCGACAAACATTTGATGGTTTAGTGGCTCTAACCTTGGGTAATAGCCACACTTGATCCCGCCAAAATGCCCAAGGAAAGCACTCAGGAACTTCGTGAGACGCGCAGCGGCCGCCGTTACCCGACTCCTCGTCACTCGCGGGATGACTCCTCGGAGGAGGAACCGCGAGGCCATTCGAGGAAACGTGCGCGCGCTGAACCCAAGTCATCCGCCGCCGATGCTGCGCCGGCCTCGCCTCTTCGCCTGGACACTGTCACCGAAGATGAAGCTGAGCAAGAGGAGACCCAACGCGCCAGCCAGGAACACGAGGCGATCGAACAAGAACAAGAGGAGACCCAACATGCCAGCCAGGATGCCGATCAACATCACCCAGTCGTCTTCATTCCATCAGCCGAGCATTCTTCCAGCAGCGAACATGCGCGGGCGAGCGTGCTACCCGAGCCGCCCACCGCCGAGCCCGAGGAGACCCCTGAGCCTGAGCAGACCACCGTGCCAGAGCAGACCACCGAGCCCGTGCCTGAGCAGACCACCATCGAACCTTTGGAGACCACCACAACTGAACCCGAGGTGACTACCTCCGACCCTGTGCAGGCCACCACCACCGAACCCGCAGAACCCTCAGAACCCGAACCGGCGCAGTCCGAACTACAGCAAACCGGCACAGAACCGGAAGCCGCCGAGCAGTCCGTCCCTGGTGAACCCGAGCAGCTCGCCGAACCCGAGCAGCCCGCCGAACCTGAGCTGACCCCCGAACCCGAGCAGACCGCAGCCCCTCCTCCGACGCCCTCAAAGCAGCCCCCCCAACGCCGGACCGCCCCTCCGTCGTCGTCGCTTGCCCCTCCTCCGAAACCGAGGGCGGGTTCGCCTCCCAAGAAACTGCCCGACTCCATCCCGCCCAAGACGCCAGCACAGGCCCCCGGCTATCAAGAGGTCCGCTCCCGTTCCCCCGACATCGATCCTGGCAACCCAGCGTTCACCGCCGCCGCCGGCTGCTGGTTCAATCGTTGCTCTCAAGACGCCTCCGCCTCCGGCATCCGTGCCTTCCAGAACCCCACGTGCAGCCCCTGTCGCGTCCTCCGCCTCACGTGCAGCCCCGGTCACCGCCACGAGCACTACTGCCACGCCTCCAGCAGTGGCTCCGGGTCGGGCTTCCGTGCCTCCCAGAACCCCACGTGCAGCCCCGGTCACCGCCACGAGCACGACTGCCACGCCTCCAGCAGTGGCTCCGGGTCGGGCTTCCGTGCCTCCCAGAACCCCACGTGCAGCCCCGGTCACCGCCACGAGCACGACTGCAAAGCCTCCAGCAGTGGCTCCGGATCGAGCTTCCGTGCCTCCCAGAACGCCCCGCACCGCCACGAGTTCCACGTCATCGCGTCCAGCAGCAGTCCCTCCCACAACTTCGAGTCCTCCGCCTCTGTCGTCGTCGAACACCGCCCCCCGCCCCTCAATCGGTCTGTTTTTCTGTTTTACCTCTTGTGGGTTCCTTAAAACCTCTCCTCCAGGATCTACCTCGTCTGGCAATCGGAGACAAAGGAAGTGTTGAAACTCACTCGACAGGCATTTTACGAACGGATCTTTCCCAAGCTGCTGGCAAGTTGGTTCCCGAGCACAAACCATCTGAATCGCGGTCTCATCGTCCCTGTTCATTTTTTCGAGACCATGGCTGAGTACCGACTCTCCGGTGCCATCTGTGTTGAGTTGCACAAGGTACTTAACCGGTTGGGACTCACCTTCGGAAAAATCCTGTTTTCGATGACCTGCGGTCAAAGTGCTGATATCGAGAAGACCTACCAGTTCCTGACTTCAAGAGCCTTGATGATTCTTGTGTGTCTGGATTCCGAGGCTGCATTCGGCGTCGACCGTGCCGTCGATGGCCACATGAGGCTGGATGAGCTTGCCCTCTGGGAACGCACTTTCCCCTTCTACGTCAAGGAGGTTTTTCATGACCGTTCCATGTTGGAACTCACTGACTACTACGGAGAACAGTTCCCCAAGGTATTCCAGGCTTGCGAACGTGAATACCTCGCTCTCTCCGAAGACGAACGGAAGACCTATGACTGGTCGATTCAGTGCCACAAGTTCCGCACCAACACCTGCTACCGCGAGATTCCGGCCCATTGGGACTGTCTCTTCAAGTTCACTGGGAGCGCATAAACAACCCGAGACTTTTTTTGTCTCTATCTCTCTCCGCCACCTTCTTCCTGCTTTCCATGTGTCCCTGTTTTTTTGAAAAGAGTGGCTATTACCCCCTGGAGCCTAGTCGCATCGAGAAGACCTTCGTTGATCTATTGTTCGACCAAAACTTTTATCTTGTGCGGAACCCGTCAGCGTGGATCCATTCACCGAGAAGAGCGTGTGCCAGCCGTAGTTCGTCCTACAAGGGGAACAAAACAGAGAGATGGCGTGAGAAATAGTGCTTTCCTTGTGTCTGATTTTGAACTTCCTGGTTTTGAAAAGAGTGGCTGTTACCCCTGGAGTATCCCGCATGGAAACCGCCAAAATGCAGAGGAAGCAGGCAAGTCATGCCATGCTTAGCAGACGGACTCGGTCTCGCCAGGTGATCATTCTCGTCGAGGACGTTCCCGAGTCCCTTCCTGAGCCCCTTCCTGAGTCCCTCTGAGTCCCTTCCTGAGCCCCTTCCTGAGTCCCTTCCTGAGCCCCTTCCTGAGCCCCTTCCTGAGCCCCTTCCTGAGCCCCTTCCTGAGCCCCTTCCTGAGCCCCTTCCTGAGCCCCTTCCCGGCATGATGCCACGACAAGCCCCCGGCTACGAAGTCCGCTGCTCCCCGCTCCTCAATCGGTCTGTTTACTGTTTTCCCTGATGTGTTGTGGGTTTCTCATGCCTCTCCTCCACGACTTCTTTCAACCGGAGGACAAGACCGAGGTGCACCTAAGCCGACAGGCTTTTACGAACGGATCTTCCCAAGCTGCTGGCAAGTTGGTTCCCGAACACGAATCATCTGAATCCCGGCCTCATCGTCCCCGTTCACTTTTTGAAGCCGTTGACTGAGTACGATTTCTCCGCTTCCATCTGTGTTGAGTTGCACAAGGTACTCACCCGGATGGTTCTCGCTTTCGGTGGCGTCCTTTTTTCCTTGACCAGCGGACGCTGTTCTGATACGTCGCAGACCTACAGGGGCGTGTCAGCAAGAGCCTTGCTCATTACCCTGCTCCTTGATTCCGAGGCTGCATTCGACGACCACCCCATCGAGGGCCCGATGAGGCTCGATGAGATCGTCCTCTGGGAACGCTCTTACCCCTTCTACCTCAGGGGGGTTCTTCGTGACCGTTCCCTGTTGGAGCGCACTGACCTCCTCGAGCGTCTTGCGGCGCCGCTCAATGTCGCCGTACTTGCGGTGCCGGTAGAACGCAACGGCCTCCTTGATTTGGCGGACCTCCGCGGCCGTCAGATGGTCAAGAACCAGTTCTTCTTCGATTGGTTCCATATCAGTGGCGCCACTCGAGTGGCTATCACCAGGCCATCCTCCCTATCCCACCCCGGTAGCTTGTTGTTCAGTCAAGACAATTTCGGTGTCATTGCTGTCGTGTTTCTTCGTCTAAAAACACACAAAGCTGAATTGAAAAGAGGGGTTGAGGGGTTGGACGATATTAAGAGTTACTGGAAGTCCGCGCGTTCCTCTGGCAAGAGGTTGTTGCCCAAAGCTTCCGGGTCCACCAGTGGGTTGAACTCGTCGGAAGGAGGAAGCCGCTGATAAGGCTGATCATCTGGAGCGGGGATCAGGGCCCTCTTGGTCGTCTTGAAGCTCGAAGGCCTGCTCTTGTTGTTGTTGCTCGGCGGTGGTGGTCTGCTCGGCGGCCTGCTCTTCTTGTAGAGCCGGGGCAGGTTCTTCTTGAGGGGGAGCAGAGGAAGATGCAGGTCCCATCCGTCGACAGGGGGTGCAACGACGTTGCAAAGCTCCGTCTCGTGGGCTTCGAGGGGCAGGTATGCTTCGTCCTGCTGGTGCACCAGCACCGGAGGCACGTGGCCGATCATGAGGCTCTCCACTGCAGGCGCCCGGTCAATCAGATCAACGCGCGTTCCGGTGGCCTCTGCCGCCAAGAGAGCTGGCCCACAGCCGCAGAAGCAGTCCAACACAGGGCCCGGCCCTCCGTAGCGGCGGAAGAGGTAGACGTAAAGATCGGCCGGCTTGGCGAAGCGGGCCTGCCCCGCCTGGTGCCGCAGGTAGACCGCGTTGGTGCGCGGGTTGGCCCGGGCGTTCATCTCGGCCAACTTCGCACTCGGAGAAGGGCACAGTACATCCCAGCGCCAGTTGACGGGCCGCTCGTGGCCTCGCTGGAAAACCTCGATGGGCAGCTCCACCTCCTCAGGGAGGGGGGCTCCCGGTGAGAGCGACGGCCGGGGGGTGGCCTCCTCGAGGTAATCTGCGCGAAGAAGTGATGAAGAAGGACAAGTTAAAAACCAATTGTCTCGTGAAGGGAATGAATCACGGACTTCCCCAGATGGCACGAATTCGGTGATCGCTCACGAAATTGAAGCACTCGAGAGCCGGCGTCCATTGCTGGGACAGGTTGGCCTCGGTATCCATCACGATGATGGTACCATTGGGGGCACTGAACGAGTCGAGGTCCTGGGCCAGGGATCCGTAGTCCGGGGTGGGTCTGTCTCGAGGGTCGTCGGTAATGTCCCAGGGAGCATCCAACACGGCCAAGGTATAGAGTGTCTATCGAATGAAACGAAGATGTTAGTGGGGATCCAACAAGTTGGAAACTGCAGACACGGCCGGGATTATCCTTCGCGCGAAACAAGATCGCTTCGGCATCCCCGCAGTAGAACCGGGCCAAGGTTTTCCCATGAGGGATCGTGGCCCTCCGCGGGTGCGGAAAGCAGCTGGGGGCCGGAACGAGGCGCAGCGGACGCGGGCTTGGTGGTGACCTGGGCGACTGACGCTGCTGCGGTGGCTTGGAGTGTTGTTGCTGGGCCTGGGCCGGGGTCTGGGGTTGAGGCTGAGCCGGCTGGGGCTGAGGCGACGGCTTGGCCTGGGGGGCGGGCTGCGGTGGCTTGGCCTGGGGGGCGGGCTGCGGCGGCTTGGCCTGGCTGGCTCGGGGCTTGGCTTTGGGCTCGGGCTCGGGCACCGGCTTCGCCGAAGGCTGGGCTTCCTCGGTGCCCGACTCCGGCTCCGGTGGGAGTGCGCAGGCCTTGACCTCATAGTCGTCATCGGCCTCCGCCGCCTTGGCCTCAGCTTCGGAGGTCGGCTCGGCTTGGGAAAGAAGCGCCTTCAGGGTGGCCCGCTTGGCCGGCTCTGACTTCGGCGGCTCCGGGTGCTCGGAGGCTTCCTCCCGGAGTGCCCGCTTTTCCTCACGTAGTTCCCGGTCGACGGTCTTCAGCGTGCGCTTGCTTGCCCGGGGGATGTCGTGGTGGCCCGTCTCCTCCCAGAGCTGGGCGTACTTGCAGTGCTCGGGCCTCAGGTAGTCCTGCATTGCCGGTGGCAGTTGTGCCGCGCACCACCCCAGCCAGTAGCCGAGGACCAAGTCGAAGTCGGTGAGAGGCCGGCCGTCGATGCGGATGCAAGTGATCTCTAGGGGCAGGTTGCGCACGTCCGTCTCGTTCAGGCGCTCGAACGGGCAGCCCAGCTCGCCCAGCATCTCGGTGAAGGCCGGGAGTCGCACCTTGCCCTTGCGGATTTGGAACGGCCGCACGTTGAGGCAATTCATGAAGGCGAAGGTCTCGGTCCGGACGAGATGGCACCGTAGGACCTCCCGGGCGGCCTCGTCGGGGGCAGGTAGAGGACGGGCTGGCGGTTTCCGTCGGCCACCTCGGCAGCATCGTGGGCCTCCAGCAGCAGGAAGGTCTGCTCGGCCTGTCGAATGGGCTTCTTCATTTCGGGCGCAACAACAGAATTGGCCTCGGAGCCGCTGAACGACCCCTGCAGGGCGCGTGCAACCCAGCAATTCATCTCCAAATCTCTGGCCTAGCGGGCACGGGCACGAACAACGTGTGTGAGCGCCAGCGTGGAAATGGTTGTTCCGAGCAGACCTCAAAGATGCGCCAGAGGTTCGTGGGTGATGGCTGTCGCTCGACCGGGGAGCCGGCAGAGCTCACACAGCAGCTCCAGGGAGAAGCTCGCCAGCATCTTCAGGAGTCTAGTCATCGACAAAGGCATGTGGGGAGAGTGCAAGGAGAGTGAGTGGACAGACTTGGAAGGGGCGTCCACGCTCTTCGGGAAGTGCAGCTCACTGAGGGCGGGAGCCAACAGTGTGTCCAAGTCCGGATGGTCAAGGGAGTAGAGCTTGGGGGCCTGATAAGAGGAGGTGAGGTGATGATGCGAGAAAAATAGAGAGACAACAGACTTGGAGGGAGGCACGCTTGAGGTTCAGCAGGACATCGAAGGTGCTGCTTCCAAACCTCGCGTCGTGGGTGAGCAGGTTGACCCGATGTCGCAGTTCGAGCATGGCCTCTGGCTCGAGCGTGTTGTAAACGGCCACGTCGATGTAGTCCTCCTTCAGGGGGAGAAGATGGTTCGTTGTTGATGGCTGCGACACCGTACCGCAGACCTTCCTGATCTTGGGGAACTCCTCGTTGAGCTTCTCCACCCTTTCACGAAGCGCGTCCCGCTGTTCCGCGGTGATCCCGGTCGGCAACTCGGAGACCCGGCGCGGGTCTACGATGAGACGGGCCACTTGGAACCTAGAGACACATTAGAGGCCGAGCCCCAAAACCGAGCGCTGTGCAGACCGGTGCGAGCCATCGACCTGGCGCGACTTCTGCACGATGATGCTGAACAGGACCGAGGCACCCAGTTTGTTGAACCACTCGATAATTGCGGCCAAACGCTCGTAGGACAGGGCCGGGCGAGGCTCGGGCAGGGGTCGATGGAGCTCAGGAGGACCTGTGCCCTTTTGGCGATGCTTTCCCCGGCTGGGATACATTGAAGAGGCCCCCTACCCACCAACCCGAACAAAGCAAAGGAAGTCAGTCACTTGTTGGTCAAAACAACGAACGATAAAAAGGTCACGACTTGGAGGAGGAGGAGAAGGGAGGGTAGTTTTTCAAGAACGCAGTGCACAGAGCAATAACGGACTGAATTAATTGCCGGGCCTCCGGGCGAGCTCAGGCGAGTTGGGACGGCCCCGCTTGCGCTCGGCCTTCGCCTTGGGTTCGGGGCTGGGCCGTCCTCGTCCGACGACGAGGAGTCGACCAACACCGGGGCCCGGTGCTTGGTGCCCCGGTGACGCGGCGGGCGTCCTTCTCGGCCGCCTGATCCTCCGCCGAGGCCTCCGAGGCCTCCTTGTTGGCTCGTGATGCCCCGGCTTCCGTCGGCGGGCCGGTGGCGGGGGACCGGGCGGCGTCCTTCTTGGGCTTGGTGGGCGCCACCGGGGCCTTCTTGTCCGCTTCGGGGCCGTCCCTTTGGGCTTGGGCTTGTCTTGACCTCACCTCTTCGGGGCCTTCTTGGGGGCTTGGGCTTGGCCTTCTCCTTTGGCTTTGGGCTCGGGGAGGCATCGTCGTCATCCAAGATCCTAAAAACAGAGATCAGGTGTGAAAGGCAAGAAACCACTGCGACAGACGCCACGCGAGCTGCACCGGTTGCCTTGTCCTTGTGCTCGATCGGGAGGGCCTGCGTCGGGAGGGGCGCGGTCGGGGCGGTCGGCGCAGGGGCGCTCCTTCGGCGGTATGGGTGGCGGCGGGGCGGGAGACCTAACGAAGAAGGAATTAAACCGAGCTTGAGGTGAGATGAAAACACAGACAAGGGCGCGGGTTGGGGCTGCTCGGTCAGCGGCTCGTCACCGCCAATGTCGACGCGCTCGTCGTCAGCGGCGAAAGCAGGGAGGACGGCCTCCCAATGCTCTCGAAGGCGTCTTGAATCACCATCAAATGCAGGGCGCAGCGAGCCCCCCACAAGCTTCGAGGCGGCATTGATGCGGCGACGGAAGCTATGACAAAAATGTTGGGAAAACAGAAGGGCGACAAACAAACCAATTGATCGCCACGTGTGGTGCCTCGGCCCAACCCGGGGATTGAAGCGAGAGTGTGCCCTCACACCAAGCAATGGCATCTTCGGAGGTCCTGAATTGATTCCAATCGATAGAGTTCATCTGAAAACGGCAAAAGGCGCGTGAACAAGGAAGAGAACCAGGGTAATGTCCACCCCGCTGAGTTTCACCGAAAAACCCTTTGGGACATGTCGGAACACCGATCCGAAAAATTCGATTTCCATTGAAATTCCATACGAGTCGTATGGATTTTAGTACCGACTAACTTCGGGATAGTGGTTCTGATGACGGAAACGTCGAGTTTCACCGAAAAACCCTTTGGGACATGTCGGAACACCGATCCGAAAAATTCGATTTCCATTGAAATTCCATACGAGTCGTATGGATTTTAGTACCCCCGACTAACTTCGGGAAAGTGGTTCTGATGACGAAAACGTCGAGTTTCACCGCAAAACCCTTTGGGACATGTCGGAACACCGATCCGAAAATTCGATGTCCATTGAGCCCCTTCCTGAGCCTTCCTGAGCCCCTTCCTGAGCCACTTCCTGAGCCACTTCCTGAGCCCCTTCCCGCATGACGCCGACAAGCCCCCGGCTACGAAGTCCGCTGCTCCCCGCTCCTCAATCGGTCTGTTTACTGTTTTCCCTGATGTGTTGTGGGTTTCTCATGCCTCTCCTCCAGGACCTACGACTTCTTTCAACCGGAGGACAAGACCGAGGTGCACCTAAGCCGACAGGCTTTTACGAACGGATCTTCCCAAGCTGCTGGCAAGTTGGTTCCCGAACACGAAACATCTGAATCCCGGCCTCATCGTCCCCGTTCACTTTTGAAGCCGTTGACTGAGTACCATTTCTCCGCTCCCATCTGTGTTGAGTTGCACAAGGTACTCACCCGGATGGTTCTCGCTTTCGGTGGCGTCCTTTTTTCCTTGACCAGCGGACGCTGTTCTGATACGTCGCAGACCTACAGGGGCCTGTCAGCAAGAGCCTTGCTCATTACCCTGCTCCTTGATTCCGAGGCTGCATTCGACATCGACCACCCCATCGAGGGCCCGATGAGGCTCGATGAGATCGTCCTCTGGGAACTCTTACCCCTTCTACCTCAGGGGTTCTTCGTGACCGTTCCCTGTTGGAGCGCACTGACTACTACGGAGAACAGTTCCCCAAGGTATTCCTGGCCTGCGAACGTGAATACCTCTCTCTCAGAAATCCCCCTCCAGTTATAGAGCACTTCGCCCTCCTTCGGACGCCGCTCATAGTCAGCCTCCACTCTTCGCGCTCCCGCCTCCTTTCGCAACATGTTCTCCAATGCCCACAAGGGGGCTGGGTCCATCGGGAATCTCTCTCGGCCCGCTGGTTCTCGAAGAGCAGGATGCCCACGTCAAACGGGCCTTCATCTTCTGGGAACATTGTCAGCAATGGATGATGATGTCGGGATTTTCAAACCTTCACCAGATCGCTTTCAAGGGCAGCGACGAGCCTCGTCAGTTCCTTTAGGTCTAATTCCAGCCTTTGTAGCCACCTTCTTTGTTGTTGCTTGCCTTTCTTTGAGACTCTTGATTTCCTTGGGTGAAACTTGTTCCCCCGCACGCGTGGTGGCTGGCTGTTCTGGCTCAGTGTCATCATCTACCACATCCACTTTCGGACGGGAACGTTTTCGGAGCTGCTGCACAATTTTAAAGTGAGTCGACAGGGAAAAAAAAAAACAGACTCGCGAACTCATTTCTTGTGGGATTCGAACTCGGCGGGTAATATTCCCAATATCGATGTTCCAGGGTTTCTGTGGACGCTATAGACATTGAGATTTCTATAGAAAGCCCGACGCTCTGGCCTCCGGGTTTCGTGGACAGACCCTCCCACTCGGCCTGTCTGTAGTGAGGGCCCGCGGGTTCTCGAACAGACCCTCCCAAATCCTCCTGCTTCACTTTCACCTTGCTTCACCCCTGACGCACTTCCCTCCTCCTTTTTCGAGAGAAAACGTCGAGCCTCTAATTTCGGATCAAAAGAGAACCAGATTCATTACTCGTTCGTCTTCGTCTTCCCTTGGGGTTGGCGTTGTAGTCGTTGTTGCCAGTGTCGTCATCCGAATTTATCGCCGGCAAACCATTCATCTTCGTCATCATCGGCTACCAGCACGTTCTCGGGAAGGGGCACGGATTCCGGCACGGGTTCGGGCTCAGCCACAAGGACAGGAACGGGCAGAGGAAGGGGCCCAGTTAAGAGGAAGTCCCAAAGGGTAGGAAGCTCGCGCGAGCAGGTGCTGGTGCGGAACTTGTGGCACTGAATCGACCAGTCATAGGTCTCCGTTCGTCCGCGGAAAGGTGTGGTGAAGAAAGTCGCTGGGAGACTGCGAAGACGATGGGTTTAGGGAGGTCTACGCGAATGACTGCAGACTGGCAGCAGAGTTGGGGATTGTGGGATGAAGAGACCCAGAGGGAGATTGGGAGCGAACTGGGTGGATTGCGGAGAACTATGCTCGTAGCGATCAAGCGGAAGGAAGAAGAACGAGAAGAATGAGGAAGGGATGGACGAAGGACGTAGTCCGAGGTGGCGAGTGACCGCCCCTTGTGGGTGCGAGCC
>JAPMOS010000036.1:275850-321133 GCA_027972325.1 Paratrimastix pyriformis | reverse complement strand
TCATCATCATCATCATCATCATCATCATCATCATCATCATCATCATCATCACATCATCAGCATCATCAGCATCATCAGCATCATCATCATCATCATCATCATCATCATCATCATCATCATCATCATCATCATCATCATCATCATCATCATCATCATCATCATCATCAGCGTCAGCATCAGCATCAGCATCATCATCATCATCATCATGTCATCATCATCATCATCATCATCATCAGCATCATCAGCATCATCAGCATCATCAGCATCATCAGCATCAGCATCAGCATCATCATCATCATCATCATCATCATTCTACATATATAAATACCGAAAAACAGGGACGACTTTTCGGGGAAGGAACTGAGGTGGCCTTCCAAAATCTGTAAAATCCCAGGGCTCTCCCCGGCACCGACCCGACCCAAAGGCAGTTGGTATTTTTGTCCTCATGCCGTCGGACTTTTGCCAACTTAGGGCAACACGCCATTTGCCAGGGGAGAGTGCATCCGTCATCACACCCTATGTGTTCGGGACCGGCTTACCGCAGCACTGCGGGGACGTCCACAGGCCACAGTGGTATCCTGGAGAGCGCACCGTGTTGTTGGAGTGGGGTCCGGCCAGCTGTCCGAGCGGTCCAGGTCACCGTGGACCAGCACCCGAGAGAACCCGTCGCAAGGCCGGGATGGTAGGGGCATTCATCAGGGGGATCGCCAACCTTGACCGGGCGGGCCATTGTGCTTCGGGTCTCCAAGCGGGTTCGGGCGGCTGCGGGCTGGCATCAAGGGCAGAGCCAGAGAGCGCTACCATGTTTCGCACCGATTTCGCAACGATTTCGCAACATTTTCGCAACAGTGTTGTCCGGACAACGATCGCACCTGAAGGTGGGGCCGGACGCAGCCTGGGCGCCACAGGCGCATGAGAGCCTACCAGGTCTACTAAGCCTACTGTGTCTTGCGGCATTTCGGCTTTTCGGCCCTTCGGCCCCTCCGATCCCATCTTCACAAGTCCCCAAGGGGTGCCCCTGATATACCCTACTTGGGAGGCACCTCCAAAATTTTGGGACACGATCCAAAATATTATGGGATCATGTCAAATTTCAAAATGGTCGGAGAAGGATGGCGACCTCACCAGTCGGTCGGGGACCCCAACATATGTTTAGAAGCGGGGTCGTGGTGGCCCCAGGGCAACCCTTCCCGGGGGATAGCCACCAAGGTCGAAAATTCAAACAGGCTCAAATGGGTCGGGGAAGGATGGCGACCTCACCAGTCGTTCGGGCCACCTTGCCCTATCATCGCAGGGTGGTCGCGATCGACTCCAGATCAACTCCTTCCCGGGGGATAGCCACCAAGGTCAAAATTTCAAACAGGCTCAAACGGGTCGGGGAAGGATGGCGACCTTACCGTTCGCTGGAGGGACCCATAAATCCAGCGAACCGTGGTCGTGGTGGCCAACCCTTCCCGGGGATAGCCACCAAGGTCAAAATTTCAAACAGGTCGGGGAAGCACGGCGACCTCACTGTTCGCTGGAGGGACCCATAAATCCAGCGAACCGTGGTCGGGACCGGCCGCCGATCAGCCCTTCCCCGGGGATAGCCACCAAGGTCGAAATTTCAAATGGGTCGGGAAGGACGGCGACCTCACCAGTCGTTCCGGCCACCCTGCCATATCACCGCAGGGTGGTCGCGGTCGACTCCAGGTCAACCCTTCCTCGGGATAGTCACCCGATTGAAAGCGTAACGAAGCGAGCTCACCTGACTCAGTCATCATCATCATCATCACACCATTATCATCATCATCATCATCAATCATCATCATCATCATCATCATCATCATCATCATCATCATCATCATCATCATCATCATCATCATCATCATCATCATCATCATCATCATCATCATCATCATCATCATCATCATCATCATCATCATCATCATCATCATCATCATCATCATCATCAATCATCCATCATCATCATCATCATCAATCATCATCATCATCATCATCATCATCATCAATCATCAATCATCATCATCATCATCATCATCATCATCATCATCATCATCATCCACTCATCATCATCATCATCATCAAATCATCATCATCATCATCATCATCATCATCATCATCATCATCATCCACTCATCATCATCATCATCATCATCATCATCACCATCATCAGCATCAGCATCAGCATCATCAATCATCATCCCGACTCCTCACCATTTCCTTCGTGTTCTCTTGCGACCCGTGTGTCTCGCAGCGTGGGGCGGGCTGCCAGCGGAAGCAGCACCGAGGGCAGCCGGGGCTCGGCCGCCAGGGCCGGGCGGCGGCGGTGGAGGCCAAGTTGGAGGACCTCACTCGGCGCCTCTACAGGACGCCCGTCATGGGTCTGTGCGTGTTTGTGTGTCGGCTGTGTGTCGGGTTTGTCGGCTGTGCGTGTCGACTGTGCGTCGATGGGTGCGAGTTGGAGGACCTCACTCGGCGCCTCTACAGGACGCCCGTCATGGGTCTGTGTCGGCTGTGTGTCGGCCTGTGTGTGTCGGCCTTTGTGTGTCGGCCTGTGTGTGTCGGCCTGTGTGTCGGCCTGTGTGTGTCGGCCTGTGTGTCGGCCTGTGTGTCGGCCTGTGTGTCGGCCTCTGTGTCGGCCTGTGTGCTTGATCTGGCCCGTGACTGGGTGATGTACGTTGACCTGCCCGATTTCCCGAATGGCGTCCCCCTGGATGCTGCACTGGGGTGCCGGCACCCAGCAGCGCCGGACCTGGTGCTGCGCTCGGAGACACTGAAAAAGATTGTGCTCCTGGAACTTACAGTCCCCTCGGAGCACAATGTGATGCGGCACACGAGCGTAAAACAGCCCGCTATCTGGCCCTGACCCGCGACCTGGCGGTGAAGGGCTGGACGGTGGAGTTGGTCCCCTTCGAGGTGGGCTCCATCGGGTTCCTGACACGTTCCTATCATGCCATGACCCGGCTGCTGGGCATTGGCTCCAAAACCCTCTCCACCTCGATCTCTGACACTGTCCTGCGCTGCAGTTACTGGATCTTCCTGTCCCGGGGCGACCAAGTGTGGACCCCATGGGCGATCCATCTGTAACTCAGCTGCCTGTCCTGACCCGTGTCCCTTGTCCCCTGTCCTGTCCCGCCACGTCCCTTGCTCGTCCCGTCCCTTGGCTTTGCTCGTCCCGTCCTGTGGTGGTGTGTGGTCGGGGGATCCCCGGAGGTGGTGGCACTGCCCTAACGCTCCGATCAGTAGGCTCATTCTGGGTGCCACTACACTTTCCGGATCCACTCCCGTCTCGTGGGGATGGACCGTTTTCTTCCTTCTTCCTGTCCCTACTTCTGCTCCCCCACACTCTCCACACCCCGGCCCCGTCCCGTCCCGTCCCGTCCCGTCCCGTCCGTCCCGTTCTTCATCGTGCCCCTCTGTGCTACGTGCGGCCTGTCCTGGTCGTGCTGCCCCTACGTCCCGTCCCTGGTGCGCCGTCCCGTCCCGACCCGTCCCGTTCGTTGCCGTCCCGTCCGTCCGTCGTCGATGCTCGCCATCGACATTCTACTGCGCACCCAATCGAAAGGTCTGTGTCATATGCTCCGATTGCCCTTGTCTTGCCTGTGTCGGGGACCCCCTTTGGCGCGACACATGCTGCTGCCGTGCGATGTGGTGAGCGTGAGCTGTCCATCCACACCATGTGACGGATCCCTTGTGGGTCCTGATTTCCGGTCTCGGATGTTGACGTGCTCTTCCGCCTGAGCGCTTTGCCGTTGACTGACCCTTGTTCGCTGCCGCCTGCTTGCGTATGTTGGCTTGGTGGACACTGCTTGACTATGGCGCTTCCCTCGTGGACTGTGCCTACATTTCTTGCGGTGTCTCTCTTCCCTCTTTTCAATCGGCCTCTGTGTGTCGGCTGTGTGTGTCGGCTGTGTGTGTGTGTCGGCTGTGTGTCGGCTGTGTGTGTCGCTGTGTGTGTGTGTCGGCCTCTGAGTGTGTCGGCCTGTGTGTCGGCCTGTGTGTGTCGGCTGTGTGTGTCGGCTGTGTGTCGGCTGCATGTGTCGATGGGTGCGAGTTGGAGGACCTCACCAGTGTGTCGGCTGTGAGCGTCTCCACCATCCTCCACCTCTCACCCCCACACTCCGCCTCCCCATCCCGGCCACCCCGCACCGCCCTCTCGCGCCCCACTTCTCCCGTTCCCCATCCCCATCCCCATCCCCCCTTCTTCCACCTCCTGCTGCTCGAGCGCCTGACCAACCCCATGCTTCACCGCATCCTGCGCCACCTGCCCCTCTGCCTGCCCAACGACCTGGTCCAGACCCAAGTCCCTCCTGCCCTGCCCCGTCTGGCGACCAGCGTCTTCTTTTGCACCCGGCCGACCTGACCTGGCCATGGACGCCTGTGCCATCTGCACGGCCCTGAGCAACCCCTGATTCGGCCGCCGTGCCGCACCTGGTCAGCATCTTACACCATCACCGGGCGGACCTGCGCCTGTCCCTGGCCGGCCTCGCGGCTCTGCGGTTGGTCGCGCCCCAGGCCTACCCGACCCGTCTGGGTCCCGTGCTCGGTGAACTGCTGGCCCTCCACCAGGCAATCTCACCGCGGATGGTGGCCCTCTACTGCCTGATGCGTCCCGCCATCCCGACACCCGCCACCCTCCCGGAAATGCGTGCCCTGTGTCAGGCCATGCACGGCTCCTTCGGCGACCCATCCGCCTACGCGGCGCTGTGTCGGGCGGGCAGACACGTGGCCGCGGACGCCCCCCCGGAGGCCCGCGGGCTGTTTGTCACCCAGTTGGCACGCGGACTGCACGCGGCCGCACGGACGCCCATCCAAATCAGCCCCCCGTCCACCAACCAGGCCGCAGACGGTGCCGACGTGCTGCTCACGGCGTCCCGGCCGCCGCTCGCCCGCAGCCAGTCCGCCGCGGCGTTCGTCTCGCCGCCCACGTCGAAATCGTCACACGAGGGCGAGCCGGGTGGTGGCGGGCTGGCCGGGGAGGGAGCAGACAACAGCAGTGAGGGTGAGAGCCTGAGTGCCCAGGAGGATGACAGTATGTGGTCACTAGCCGTGGAGGATGAAGACGCCTCGCCCGCCCGGACGGAGACCGGGGAGGCCGGGACGGAAACGGCCCCCACGCGGCAGCGGCGGTGTCCGACCCCGCCCAGACAGCCAACCGGGCCCTGGGCGGGACGGGTGAAGATGGTTGCGAGGTGGGTGGCGGCCATGAGACGGATGACACCGCCGGGCGAGGGCAGCGGTCCGTATGCCCCTCCCAACACCGGCATCCCCGCGCCCCCCCTGCCTTGCCCTCCTCACTCATGCATTCATTCCCCGAACCACACACACCTTCTGTACAACAACAACAACAACAACAACAACAACAACAACAACAACAACAACAACAACAACAACAACAACACACACACACACACACGCACAGGACTTGCCAACCCGCTTGTCAGCCCCACTCCAGACGAGATCTTCGCCCCGCCCCGCGTTCTGGCCCTGCTAAGCTATGCCCTGGCCCGCCTGGCCTCCCCGGCTTCCATCTCCACCGCGGCTGGTGGTGGTGCTGCTGCTGGCGCTGCTGCTGCTGCTGGGGGGGCGGCCGTGCCACCAACGGATCTGGCCGGGGCGGCCGAGCGGATCTGCAGACTCAAAGAGGCGTCCGTAATGTCCCTGCCCCGTCTGCGATGATGAGTGAGTGAGTGATGATGATGATGATGATGATGATGATGATGATGATGATGATGATGATGATGATGATGATGATGATGATGATGATGATGATGATGGTGATGATGATGATGATGATGATGATGATGATGATGATGCTGATGATGATGATTGGATGATGATGATGATGATGATGATGGTGCTGGTGATGGTTCTTGCCCGATTGATCAGTCCCTTTTCTCCAACACACCCCTTCGCCTCCTGCCCGTGAACAGCGACCAGATCCTGGTCACCCCCGGCGATAGGCGGTGGGTGCGCCGGGCAGCTCGTGGGGGCGCCAGCCAGGCGGCCGACCGGATGGCGGGCGTCCAGGCCAGACTGCGCCTCCTCAGGCTCTGCGCACGGATGGAGGAGGCACTCACGGGCAGGGGTCCGTTTGTCTGTGCCTGGAGGTTCCTATGTCTGTGCCTGTCCGGCTGTCCGGCTGTCTGTCTGTCTGTCTGTCTGTCTGTCTGTCTGTCTGTCTGTCTGTCTGTCTGTCTGTCTGTCTGTCTGTCTGTCTGTCTGTCTGTCTGTCTGTCTGTCCGTCCGTCCGTCCGTCCGTCCGTCCGTCCGTCTGTCAACGCCCACCACCCCACATCTCCGCAAATCAGGCACTGCCCCAGCGGGCCCACCACCCGACGAGGATCTGTCCGGTGCCGAGCTGGCCCTGGCCCAGCAGGTGCTCCACGCCCATGCGGCTTACGCCAAGGTCTGCACGCGCCACCCACGTCCCCCTGCCACCCCCCACCATATCCACTGCCCAGCGGGAGCATTTTATGACCCCTTTTACCCCTCTACCACGCACACCGATGGCGATTCCGATTCGGGCGGGCTGTTTCATCACCTCACATACACTCGGGCGCCTCGCTCCCTTCTGTTGCGCGCCCCACCACCACCCTTTGCTTGTGTGCCGCCCGCTCCTTATTCACCTGTGGTGATGCTGGTCTGCTGCCCAATCTGCACAGGTTTCCCGGCCGCCTCGTGGCCGCCCGGCCGCCCCGCCCTCAGCCAGCCGTCACATGCGAAGCGAATCTGATCTGGGGCCCCTCACCGCCAGCCCCGGCGCCAGTACTGCAGGTGCCACCGGGGGTGTGACAGGTCTGCCTGGTTGCTGCGCCCTCCTTTGATATGTATCGGTGTCATCACCCTCCTTTTGATATGTATCGGTGTCATCACCTCCCCCCTTTGATATACAGTACCTCTCATAAATAGCGGCGGAAAACAAAGTTCCCCCCTCCCCGATCCCAGTGCCCGCCCGGGCTGGGGCAGGCTGCAGGGTGCAGAGAAGTGACCAACATTTTGAGATCCCATAATTTTGATGCTGGCCTGTGGCTTCAAGGGGCGGCTCGGTGGAAGCATGACCAAGCAAATGGACGAGCAAACCCGCCTCCTCAGACGCCAAGGCAAGACCACCAGCCGGATTGCCCGGCTGCAGCACCGCAGTGAGACATCTGTTCGTCGGGCACTGAGCCGCTCCCCATCCGCCAAATCAAGAGCCCGGGGGAGACCACGAAAGCATTCTCGCCCGGACGACCAGGCCATCATCCGACGTGCAAAGCGCCACAGAACGGAGAGTCTGCCCAAATTGGCCCGCTGGGCACGCAAGAAGAGGACCATCCGCATCAGCCCACAGACAGTCTCGCGCATCCTCCTGCGGGCTGGCCTGCAATCGAAGTGGCAAACCAAAACCCCTCCTCACCGAGGCCCACCGACAAAACGTCTCGCGTTTGCCCGAACCGAGAAGGATCGCGACTGGTCCAAGGTGGTCTTCCTGGACGAGACAACCTTCACCACAGGCCCCGCAAGCATCGTGTCCGTGCGGGCCGGAACGAGTTCGTGCCACTGCCCACCATCATGCATCCCCCCAAAGTCCATGTCTGGGGCGGGGTCAGTGCCAAGGGGAAAACGAAGGTGTTCATCTTCACCGAAAACCTGGACGCCGCCCTCTACACGCGCATCCTGAACGAGGCCTTGCTCCCCTCTCTTCGCGCCCTGGGTCGGGGTGCCGGGCCCATCCAGCAGGACAACGATCCGAAGCACAATGCAAAAGTGCGTCTGAAAGTGCTGACCGACCATCACATCAGCCGTGTGCTTCAGCCACCCCAGAGCCCCGACCTCAACCCACTGGAGAACGTCTGGAACACCCTCAAGGACCGTGTGGCAGAGCACAACCCCGGATCTGCCCAGCAGCTGCGGAGGTGGATCCAATTTGAGTGGGACAAAATGCGAAATGCCGATTTTCTGTCATCGGTTTTGAGTATGCCCCAAAGATGCCAAGCGGTCATCGACGCCCAGGGCGGCCCCACCCGATATTAATCCATATGAGTAAATGTCAGTGAATTCTCCGAACACGGTGCCATGGGGCTTCCCCCCCCGACGGTTCCTTGGGGGTCAAACGGGACTGGGTTTTCCGCCGCTATTTATGAGAGGTACTGTATATCGTGCCGCCATCCTTTGATATGTATTGGTGTCATCACCCTCCTTTTGATGTATCGGTGTCATCACCTCCCCTTTGATATATATCGTGCCGCCATCCTTTGATATGTATCGGTGTCATCACCCTCCTTTTGATATGTATCGGTGTCGTCACCCTCCTTTTGGCTTGGCGCTTCCATCGGCATTTCTTGAGGTGTTCTCTTCTGTGCTCTCTTGGAAATTCTCTGACTCAGTCCGTTGAATTCTGTCTTGTGCTGATGTCCTGCCTCAGTCTTGTGTCCACTTCGTCTGCTCTTCTTCTGACTCATCCAGTCCCTTGAATTCTGTTTTTTGTGCTGTTTTTGCTGCTCAGTCTTGTGTCCACTTCGTCTGCTCTTCTTCTGGCTCCCATCGTCACGTCACCCCCCCCCCCCCCCCCACCGCTGCCTCAGCAGCCACCCGACCGAACCGCCCACCTTCATTGCCGGTCCAGGGCCCACGGCCACAACTGGCGCCCCGCCACCCGTGGGGAGCAGTCCGACCGAGGGGCTGGCGGCCGGCCTGACCGATGCCCAGCGGTGTGTCCTGGCCCGGGTGGTGATGGCCAACTTGGCTGGGTTGCTGGTAGAGGGCGGTCCGTCCCCCCCGTGCTGAGTTTGGGATGGGGGTGGGATGATGGGGTGGGATGATGGGGGTGGGATGATGGGGGTGGGATGATGGGGGTGGGATGATGGGGGTGGGATGATGGGTGACGATTGGATGATGATTGGATGATTGGATGATTGGATGATTGGGTGATTGGGTGATTGGGTGATTGGGTGATTGGATGATGATGTTGATGATGTTGATGATGTTGATGATGTTGATGATGTTGATGATGTTGATGATGATGATGATGATGTTGATGTTGATGACTGGTTGATGACTGGTTGATGATTGGGTGAACCAGCCGACCCGCATGTCGGTGCAGCTCTGCAGAGATGGGCGAAGGGATGAGCGGCGGGGTGTTGGGACTTGTGAAACAGAGCAGCGGAACCAGCCGATGTCTGTGGCAGGGACAGAAGGGCGAGGTTGGCGGGAGATTCAGATGGGGAACCGTTTTCTTCACCAGTCGTCATCCAATCACCCGCTCTGTTGTTTCACATGTCCCAATATCCCGTCCCCATTCCTTTGCCCCTCTCTGCAGAGCTGCACCGACATGCGGGGCGGCTGGTTCCGCTCTGCGCGGCGGTGGTGGGGCAGCCCGGCCTGGGGACGGACGTCCAGCGCATGGCACTGGCCCTCCTCACGGGCCTCGCGTCCGGTCCGTGATGATGATGATGACTGGATGATGATCTGGATGATGATCTGGATGATGATGACTGGATGATGATCAGGATGATGATCCGGATGATGACTGGATGGATGATGACTGGATGATGATGGATGATGATATAGGATGATGATGATATTAAGATGATGATCGGCTGATGATCGGCTGATCGGCTGATGATCGGCTGATGATCATGATAATTGGTGGTGGTGGTGGCCCTCCTCACGGGCCTCGCACCCTGGTCGTGGTTTGTGGGGGTGTCTCCGTGTTTCTGTGCCTGGGTTTCTGCCTGTGTGTTTCTGCGCACAAACTGTGGCCGCGTTTCTTATTCGCCCCCCCACACACACACACACATCACACAGCAACCACATCGGAGACGGCCCAGACATCCGTCAAACCCCTCCTGAGCGCCCTCCTTCGCTCCACCAGCACCCCACCTGCCGCCGCCGCCGCCGCCGCCGCCGCCACCACCTCCACCACCTCCACAACAACAACAACAACAACAACATCATCATCACCATCATCATCATCACCAGCAGCAGCAACATCAGCAGCAGCAGCATCACCGATTGCCACTGCTTGTGGGTCTCCGATCAGTGGCGATGGCGGTGATGGCGATGGGACGGGGCTTCCCGTGGCGGCCTTGCTGCTCGCGCTGTGCAGACTGGCTGCCCCCCATGGTCCGTATATCTCGTGCACGTATCGAAGATTCGAGCAGCATATAGTGCGTGCGTATCGAAGATTCGAGATTGAAAAAGTATATCTCGTGCACGTATCGAAGATTCGAGATTGAAAAAGTATATCTCGTGTGCGTATCGAAGATTCGAGCAGCATATTGTGCGTGCGTATCGAAGATTCGAGATTGAAGTAGATTCCGTATGCGTCTCGAGTCTCTGTGGGTATTGAAGTTCTGAACGTGGCATACGGAGTACATCGCAGCCTTCTTCCCCCCGCCCACCATCTTACTACAGCCAAATCAAATCTCTGACCTGCCCTTCCCTTCCCCGCCCACCGCCCCCGTCAGTCGCCATCCCACCCGAAACAGGCCAATGTCGCCACCATTTCATCATGTCTTCGAATGAAATGACGAGGGTGGCGGGGGGAAGGGAAGGGAAGGCTGAGGTGGTGAAGACAGTTTTGTCTGATGAAATGACGAGGGGTGGCGGGCGGGCGTTGGGGGAAGGCAGACGCGGGCAAGTTGTCTTCACCTCAGCTTCCCTTCCCGCCCACCGCCCACCCACCCACCGCCGCCACCCCCCCACAGTCGCCGTCCGCCGTGCGCTGGTTGGCCAGGGGCTGCTGGGGCCCCTGGTTGCCATCCTGGCCCAGGGCCACCTGCCCAACACAACAACCACCGTGCCCCCATCCGGTCCGCCACTCCCCCCCAACCCCATCATTTGATTTTTTCAAGACGCCCGGCATCACCACCACGCCACCATCCGTGCCCATTGGCATTCGTACCCAACACCCACCATCACACATCCATTCGTACATCTTCTTTCTTGTGTCTGTCGGTGTCTGTCGGTGTCTGCGTCTGTGTCTGCGTCTGTGTCTGTGTGTGTCTGCCTGCGTGTGGTTGGGTCTGTCGGCATGTGTCTGCCTGTGTCTGCCTGTGTCTGCCTGTGTCTGCCTGTGTCTGCCTGTGTCTGCCTGTGTCTGCCTGTGTCTGCCTGTGTCTGCCTGTGTCTGCTTGTGTCTGTCTGTGTCTGCTTGTGTCTGTCTGTGTCTGTCTGTCTCTGTCTGTCTGTCTCTGTCTGTCTCTGTCTCTGTCTGTCCTGTCTGTGTCTGTCTGTGTCTGCCTGTGTCTCTCTGTGTCTGCCTGTGTCTCTCTGTGTCTGTCTTGTGTCTTCCCTCCGAGCCCCCAGGGCCGCTACCACCGTCGTCCCCCACCACCCTTTCCCACGAGGCACTTTCCGTCTTCCTTCAATTCCACAGCCCACCCCCTCCCCCTCCCATCTTCCAACCATTCATCACCATCTCCACTCCCCCGCTCACAGCCACCACGGCCGCTACCCCCCTGTCGACCCCCACCACCTGGTCGCTCCTCCCCGCGGTCCCCTCCGCCTCCCGCTACCTCGCCACCGCATCCGGGCTCTCCCTCCCCACAGCCTCGTTCGCCGCCCTGGTGGCCGTGCTCTACCCAGGAGCCGAGCCTCTCACCAGCCTCCCAGTCTCCCATCCCGCACCCCCACCACCACCACCACCATCATCATCATCACCGCCGCCGCCTCAGCCACAGTCACCCCAGCAGCACCCCTTCCATCGAATGACCATCAGCGATCGACTTCCCACCGTTCCGGCCCGGACTGACAAGGCCAAGACGGTCAACAGGGAGGCCGTGGTGCGGTTGCATGCCGCCGAGGGCGGCGCGGGTGCGGGAGCGGGTGTCGGCGCGTTCAATGTGAGGATTGTCACCCGGGAGACAACGAGCGCCGAGTTCCCAGTCGTCAAAGTCTTCGCCGACCGTCCGTCCGACCGATGAATTGAATTGGCACTGCTGAGATGACACTGTCATCATCCAGTCATCGTCATCGTCATCGTCATTGTCGTCATCCAATCATCATCATCATCATCATCATCCGATCATCCGATCATCATCATCATCATCATCATCATCATCATCATCATCATCATCATCATCATCATCATCATCATCATCATCATCATCATCATCCAATCATCATCATCATCATCATCATCATCATCATCATCATCATCATCATCATCATCATCATCATCATCATCATCATCATCATCATCATCATCATCATCATCATCATCATCATCATCATCATCATCATCATCATCATCACCATCATCATCATCATCATCATCATCATCATCATCATCCAATCATCATCATCATCATCATCATCATCATCCAGTCATCATCATCCAATCATCACCATCCCCACTGTCTTTTGCCCGCACCCTCCAGACCCTTCGCTTCTGCGTGCGGCCCCGTGCCGTCCCTTCGGCGCCGTGCCCGCGCCCACCCAGATCGCAGCCATCTACAACAGCCCCGGGCCCGCCAGCCCTCTCTTAAATTCTGCCTTGCGTCCCAGCCCCCAGCCCAGCCCCACCCTCCTCGCCTCGCCGGCCCCGCCCGGGGCGCTGGAGGCGGGGGAGGCCGTGGCCGAGGCGAGCCGGGCCGTGTGGCCGAGCACCGTTGGGTGGTACCTGCTCTGGCTCATGGTCCAAGATGGTCCGTGCGGGGTGATTGGGTGACGAAGGAGGATTGCGATGATGATGATGATGATGTGATGATTGGATGATGGATGATTGGATGATGATTGGATGATTGGATGATGGATGATGAGGATGATGAGGATGAGGATGAGGATGAGGATGAGGATGAGGATGATTGGATGATCACAATCTCCTTGCCTTCCCCCCTGTAGCGAGCGGCGCTCTCCGGCTGCGGAGCGACGGCCTGCTGGCGACCGTCGGCGCTGCCCTCATGCGCCAGGTCTCTACAACCCCCATTCCTCCCCTCCTCCCCCCGCCTCCGTCTCCCAGCCTATTCGCCCTTTCACACACATCAATGACACACCCGCATCTTGTGTCGTCTTTGGCCCCTTCGTGTCTGAAGATGGTGACCCGATTTCCACGGATCCTTTCCTTTCCACATGAAGATTGGATGATGATTGGATGGAGTGGATGGCTGGATGCTGACGGATGGTGGCTGGTTGATGATGATCGGATGATGATGATCGGATGATGTTGATCGGATGATGATGATCGGATGATGATGATCGGGATGAGGATGATGATGAGGATGAGGATGAGGATGAGGATGAGGATGAGGATGAGGATGAGGATGAGGATGAGGATGAGGATGAGGATGATGATGATGATGATGATGATGATGATGATGATGATGATGATGATGATGATGATGATGATGATGATGATGATGATGATGATGATGATGATGATGATGATGATGATGATGATGATGATGATGATGATGATGATGATGATGATGATGATGATGATGATGATGATGATGATGATGATGATGATGATGATGATGATGATGATGATGATGATGATGATGATGATGATGATTGGATGATGATGATGATGATGATTGGATGATGATGATGATGATGATGATGGATGAGGATGAGGATGATGATGATGATGATGATGATGATGATGATGATGATGATGATGATGATGATGGATGATGATGATGATGATGATGATGATGATGATGATGATGATGATGATGATGATGATGATGATGATGATGATGATGATGATGATGATGATGATGATGATGATGATGATGATGATGATGATGATGATGATGATGATGATGATGATGATGATGATGATGATGATGGTGATGCCTGGATGATGATGATGATGATGTTGATGATGTTGATGATGTTGATGTTGATGTTGATGAATGATGATGATGAATGATGATGATGATGAAGAGTGGCTGATGATGATGAAGAGTGGCTGATGATGATGATGATTGGATGATGATGATGATGATGATGATGATGATGATGATGATGATGATCGGATGATGATCGGGATGATGATGACGATGATATGGTTTTCGCACACACGCCTGTCTTCATCTCTTTCTCCTTTGGGGGATGTCAACCTCTTCTTCTTCTTCTTCGTGTCTCTGTTGTTGAGCCAGCTTCCCAACCGCCTTTTTACACATCGCCTCGATCCAATCATCCAATAATCATCCAATCATCATCATCATCATCATCATCCAGTCATCATCCAGTCATCATCCAGTCTTCATCATCATCCAATCATCCAATCATCCATCATCATCCAATCATCATCATCATCATCATCATCCAGTCATCATCATCATCATCATCATCATCATCATCATCATCATCATCATCATCCGGTCATCATCACCCGGTTACCGGTTGGCGCAGGCGGACGACCCCAACGCAGTTCGGGTGGGACTGGCCGTGGTGGCCCGTCTACTTGACCTTCTCGCCAGCGGTCTGCAGCCCCCCAACCAGCCCCACGCTCTCACACGACACCCCCCACCTCCCAGATATGCCACTTGGCCTGCTGCCCACGGTCGCCCGTCTCCTGGACCGCCACCAGGCTGCCAGCCCCGATGCGCCGCTGCATCAGCAGGGCTGTGACCTGATCACGGCCATGGTGCTTGCCCTGGCCCACACCCACCCGCCTCGGGCCATCCCGGGGCTGGGAGGCAACGGGGCCCAGGCCGCGGCGGCGGCGGGGGGCGAAGATGGTCCGCCCTGGCCCTCGCCCTGTTTTTGACTGTGATTATGGTGTCCTTGATCTCCCCCCCTGGTATGGTGGCTATCCCCCCTGGTATGGTGGCTATCCCCCCTTGAGTATGGTGGCTATCCCCCCTGGTATGGTGGCTATCCCCCCTGGTATGGTGGCTATCTCCCGTCTTCCTCCCCCCCTTTGACGTTTGCGCCCGCCCGTGTTCCATCATGGTCGGGTCTCACACTTCCTTTTGCTCGTCCCCCTTGCCTGTGCCCGCGTGTGGTTGGGGCTGGTCCCCCAGGTGGTGCATTGGCGGGCATCCGGGGGCTGGTCGAACGCTCGATGCCGCTGCTGCTGCGCTGCCTCGCACAGGCCGCCAGCCCGGATGTCGCCCCGCCCGCCGCCCCGGCCCCTCCTGCGGTGAACCCCCTGTAGATTGTGATGATTGGAGTGGACTCTCCCCCCTATGGGAAAAACAGGCGATTATTCTCGTGTGCTTGTGGAATTGGCCCATTCTCTCAAGTTCGGGGGGCGCGTGTTATGGGGGGCGAGTGTCATGGGGCGTGTGTGTGTGGGGGGAGGGGGAGGGGGAGGGGGGAGTGGAGGGAGGGGGAGGAGGAGCAGGAGGAGCTGGAGGAGGAGCTGGCGGGGCGTGGCAGCGCATCAGTAGGGGTATCGATCGTTCGACTGGCCCTCGGATGCCCGCGCCTGCGGTGAACCCCGAGAACAACACCGCGAAAAAGAGGGTTTTCTCTGGTTTGTGTTCGATCAGCGGAGCCTTCCCGTTTCCTGGCCCCAGCGCTGGAGAAGGGGAGACCGATGGCGCCTGGACTCTCTCAACCTCCTTGAGGTTGCCGACCTGAGGTGGCTGGGCATCCATGGAGACGATCCGCTCGCGGGTGCTCGGAGAACGTCCCCGACATGCAGCGGTTCGAGCTGGTTGGGCTCGTCAGCCCAACCTACACCAATCCCATTCGATGCCCTGGTCCAGTGGTTGTCGTTCACTTCCGGCAAGTCACGTGGCGAGACTGGTTGACACGAGGCACCATAGCTAAAAGAGCCAGTCATGAGTTTCATTGTTTACCGGGTTCTGGAGGATTTCGAGGGTCGCCGTGGAGACCTTGAGGAGGCAGCCCAAGATTCCGTCGTCGTTTCAGGTCTGTCGGAAGGTTCGCCCAGAAGATGGAATCAGCATGTCGGTTTGCGGCCTCGCATAGTGGGTCCTCCCATTGACAATGATACGCGATATTTCGTTGCCCTTTTGGGTCGGCAACCCTCAGCCGAACCACCCTCTGTGGGGTACATTCCCAAATCACTATTGAAGACGGTCGATGAGCCCGAAGCCTCGCGTCTTCTCCAGGAGTTTCATGTCTGGTGCATTTCGATTGACCTCCAATCTCGAACCACATTCCAACACACGGATTATAAACCTCCGACTGATTGATCGACATCCCCCCAGGCATTCGAGGCCGCGTACGAACGTGGTCTGCTCACCTCACAGGCGGATTTCTGCGCCAGTGGCGAGGTCCGCATTCCCTCCCCCACCTCCCCATATTTCCACCAATTCTCGCCGCGTCTGCGGTGCCTGGGTTGTTGTATTGTTTGTTGTCTGTTTGGATGGGATGCGGGGGGCACAGTTTGACCTCTCCAAGCGGGGCATCCGCGGGGCAGCCGCTCTGGCGGGCTGGCTCGGGGCCAACCACACTGTGCGCAAGGTCTGCGACTGGTCCCCATGCCTCCATCCCCCTTGCCTCCATGACCCCGACCCTTTCATCGCCCCACAACACCGTCACTACCTCTTTTCCATCATCCAATCCTAGTCATCATCATCATCTCACCATCACCATCACCACCATCGCCACCCTAATCACACCACCACCACCATCATATTCGCCATCATCGCCATCATCATCATCATCATCATCATCATCATCATCATCATCATCATCATCATCATCATCATCATCATCATCATCATCATCACCACCACCACCACCACCACCCCCTCCCCACCTTCCAACCCAGCTGACCCTGACCCACAACCGGATTGGTGTCGACGGCGCCCGGGCCATCGCCGCCGCCCTGGAGCAGAACGACACCCTGCACACAGTCCGGTGGCTCCAACCCCTGTTCACCCATATGGCCATATGCCCCCATCTGCCCTTCGGTGGCTCCAACCCCTGTTCACCCATGCATATGTCCCCATCTGCCCTTCGGTGGCTCCAACCCCTGTTCACCCATCTGGCCATATGCCCCCATCTGCCCTTCGGTGGCTCCAACCCCTGTTCTTTCCGCCCCCGGGGCAGCTCGACCTTTCTGAGAACCCAATCGGGCCCGAGGGACTCTGCGCCCTGCTGTCGCTGCGTCACAACACCGCCCTGCACACGGTCCGCCATCATCATCAACATCCAGTCATCATCATCACCAGCACCATCATCCAATTCATCATCATCATCATCCAATCATCATCATCATCATCATCATCATCATCATCATCTTCATCATCATCATCATCATCATCATCATCATCATCATCACCACCACCACCACCACCATCCAGTCGTCGTCGTCGTCGTCATCATCATCATCATGGTCATCATCATCATCAACCGATCATCATCATCATCATCATCATCATCCAATCATCATCATCACCAGCACCATCATCATCATCATCATCATCATCATCATCATCATCATCATCATCATCAATCATCATCATCACCAGCATCATCATCATCATCATCATCATCATCATCATCATCATCATCATCATCATCATCATCATCATCATCATCATCATCATCATCATCATCATCATCATCATCATCATCATCATCATCATCATCCAGTCATCATCATCATCATCATCATCATCATCATCATCATCATCATCATCATCATCACCAGCATCATCATCATCATCATCATCATCATCATCATCATCATCATCATCATCATCATCATCATCATCATCATCATCATCATCATCATCATCATCATCATCATCATCATCATCATCATCATCATCATCATCATCATCATCATCATCATCATCATCATCATCATCATCATCATCATCATCATCATCATCATCATCATCATCATCATGGTCATCATCATGGTCATCACCACCACCACCCAGGCATCATCATCATCCAATCGTCATCATCATCATCACCTCACCTCCGTGGGGAGAGAAGATATGACATTCAAGTCGACCATCCTTCTGTTTTTTACACGGCTGGCACCCGAATTCTAATTTTATTTTGTGTGACTTCTTCCTCTCTGTATTGACACGCTCCCTCATCACTCATTCCTTCTTCCTTCTTGCTTCGACTTTGCCTCCCAACCCGCGCGCGCCCCCTCAATCAGCTTGTGCTGCGGGAGGTGGGTCTGTCGCTGGCCGGGCCGCAAGGCGCCGCCGTGGTCGAAGCGTTGGCCGACAACCGCAGCCTCCAGACGGTCCGCCCATTTCTGCGCCGGGGGGTGGCGGATCATGGGGTGTGCTCTGGGGATGAGATTTTAAGGAGAACCCCAGGGGCCCAGAAAATTATGGGACATCCAAAAAAACAAAAGTCTGGGACCTGTCCCATATTTTTTTGCCGCGATGCTGCTCTTCGTTGATTTTTTTTTGGGACAATAAAAATATGGGATCCATCCCATTATTTTTTTCTCCAATGCCTTTCGATAACAACCCGCCCCTCGCCACCCTTCTTCCACCAGCTGCACCTCGGCGACTATCTGTGCGACGATGGTGCGCGCGCCCTTGCCGGGGCCCTGGCACGCAACCAGACCCTCCACGAGGTCTGCGCTGCTGCTGCTTCATGTGCGCGCCCTTGTCACGTCGTCATCACCCCTCATCGCATGCTGTTCGTCGCCCCCCATCCATGTCGTCATCACCCCATGTCATCATCACCACATGTCATCATCACCACATGTCATCATCACCCCATGTCATCATCACCCCATGTCATCGAAACCCCATGTCATCATCATCCCCATCAGCATCACCACGTGCCTTCATCACCCCATGTCATCATCACCCCATGTCTTCATCACCTCCCTCATCATACCCTGCGTCTCCATCACCACCACGTGTCTCCATCACCCCATGTCATCATCACCCCATGTCATCATCACCTCCCCCTCATCACATGCTGGCTTCATCACCCCATGTCTTCCTCACCCCATTCGCAATGCCTTCGGCAGCTGGCCCTTGGCAGGGACCTGACCGATGCGGGTGCCCAGGCCATCGCTGTGGCCCTCGAGCAGAACCGCGCCCTGGAGAAGGTCCGGCTGATGGCGACAGCACAGCACTGGACAGACACAGCACAGCACAGCACTGGACAGACACAGCACAGCACAGCACAGCACAGCACAGCACAGCACAGCACAGCACAGCACAGCACAGCACAGCACAGCACAGCACAGCACAGCACAGCACAGCACAGCACAGCACAGCACAGCACAGCACAGCACAGCACAGCACAGCACAGCACAGCACAGCACAGCACAGCACAGCACAGCACAGCACAGCACAGCACAGCACAGCACAGCACAGCACAGCACAGCACAGCACAGCACAGCACAGCACAGCACAGCACAGCACACAGCCACAGCCACAGGCTCACACACACTCAGACACACGCACACACACTCACACACACACGTTCTTTGTTTAGCTTGTGCTGGACGGGAACAACCGCTTGGCCCCGCCTGTCGAGCTCGGGGCCGCTGGGATTTGCGCCTTGCTGGAGATGCGCCACAACACAGCCCTGCACCATGTCTGTACATGATGATGATGATGATGATGATGATGATGATGATGATGATGATGATGATGATTGGATGATGACTGATGATGATGATGATGATTGGATGATGATGATGATGATTGGATGATGATGATGATGCTGCTGCTGCTGCTGCTGACTGGATGCTGACTGGATGATGATCGGATGATCATGTTCGGATGATGATCGGATAATGCTGATGATGATTGGATGCTGATGATGCTCATCACACTGTATGCCACTGCCCGATAGTTGAGCCTCGCCTCGCTCCATCTCGGGCCCGCGGAGGCCCGCGCCATTGCCGGCGCCCTCGAGCGGAACCACAGCATCCTGACGGTCCGCCACTACCGTCACCACCCCACCACCACCCATCCTCATTCTCATCCAATCATCGTCATCATCACCACCATCACCATCATCACTATCACCATCCAGTCGTCGTCGTCGTCGTCATCGTCGTCGTCGTCGTCGTCATCATCATCATCATCATCATCATCATCATCATCATCATCATCATCATCATCATCATCATCATCACCCAGTCATCATCATCATCCAATCATCATCATCACCACCACCATCATCATCCAACCATCATCCAACTCGGTCCATAATCCGTTTCTTTCCGCAACAACTCCCTTTGACAATTCGCGACAAAGCCAACAAGAACTCTCTTCCCCTGCCCGATGATGGGCCGATCCCACTCCCCCACCCCATCCACCCCCACCCCCGGACAGCTCGACCTGGGTGGCAATGACCTGCTCTCTGAGGGCCTGGTGGCACTGGCTGACTCGCTGGCCGCAAATCGGAGCCTGCGGACGGTCCGCCAGTCACCGCCACACTCGGTCGCATAGATGACACGCAGACACTCACCCGGGGACAGATTACGACACATACCGACACATACCGACACATATCGACACATACCGACACATACCGACCGACACATACCGACCGACACATACCGACCGACACATACCGACCGACACATACCGACCGACACATACCGACCGACACATTGCGACACATTGCGACACATTGCGACACATTGCGACACATTGCGACACATTGCGACACATTGCGACACATTGCGACACATTGCGACACATTGCGACACATTGCGACACATACCAACACGCAAACAACGTGTTCCATCCAGATACCTGACGACGCACACACACACCACTCATCGTCTTCCTTCTGCTTCTGCACAACACACACACACGCATGATGATCTTTGAGCCTGTTGGGTATACAGTGCTAAGAGGAAAGCACGCACTATTTTACTAGCGGCGCCCTCCTCCGATCGCGCTGTCGTGGCTCGTCCCCACCCTGCGCGGATCAGGGCGACCCGTGAATATGGTAGGGGGGAAGTGCTGCCCCGTCGTCTACCCCCGGCGACGGTGGCGGCGGCACATACGCACACACACGCACACACACGCACACACAGTTGATTCTCCATGGCTGCTGCGGGTTCGGTGATGAGGATGCCCCAATCCCACCTGCCCGCGCCTTCGCCCGCTGCCTCGAGCGGAATAAGACCCTGCAGACGGTCCGTCCGTGTGTATCATCGCGCGGGTTTCTGTCCGAGTGCAATAATGTGTCCTGTCTATCTGATGAGTAGATAGCAGACGTATGTCATGATTGATCTCACGCGCCATTTGTCTGAACCTGTTGCCCTGCCGTTGGGCTTGCTGTCTGCTGTGGGCAGTTGGACCTCTCGCGGACCACCCTGCTGGCAACGGGCGCAAACATGATCTTCGGGGCACTGGCCCACAACCCGTGCAAGAGGTCCGCAAGGCGAGAGAAAAAATGAGATGCGTCGGCCGGGAATTGAACCCGGGTCACCACGATGGCAACGTGATATTCTACCACTAGACCACCGACGCTTTTATTTTTTCGGACTGTTCCGCCTGTCCCATGGCGCGTCGTCTCATTCCAATCATCTGCCGCCTGTCATCCCCCACACCAGCTCAACCTGTCCGATTGCAACATCCGCCACAGCGGCGAGCACAGCGCCCCGCCCGAGTATGGCCCCTTGGCCCACAATCGCTGCCTGGTCAAGGTTCGCGCCTGAAACCTCTCCTCCAACGGCCTGGATTTGTGCACACTGTATCAATCCATTCACCATCCGTCTCTGTCTACCCGCCTCCTCTTCCCCCCTCCTCCTCCCCCCAGCTCAACCTCGCCTCCAACGGCTTGGGGGACGACGGTGTGTGTGCACTGGCCGGATCCCTGGCTGCGATCCCCACCCTGCGGATGGTCCGGTCATGCCCCCACCTCGATGATGATTGGATGATGATTGGATGATTGGATGATGATTGGATGATGATTGGATGATGATTGGATGATGATGACTGGATGATGGACACGTCCAGCTAGCGCCAGAGAGATGATGATGATGATGATGATGATTGGATGATGATGATGATTGGATGAAGATGATGATGATGATGACGATGATGATGATGATGACGATGATTGGGTGATGCTGATGATGATGATGATGATGATGATGATGATGATGATGATGATGATGATGATGACTGGATGATGATGATGATGATGATGATGATGATGATGATGATGATGATTGGATGATGATGATGATGATTGGATGATGATGATGATGATGATGATGATTGATGATGATGATGATGAGGATGATGATGATGATGATGATGATGATGATGATGATGATGATGATGATGATGATGATGATGATGATGATGATGATGATGATGATGATGATGAAGATGATGAAGACGACGCACCCGAATTTGCGGTTTTTCGCGAAGCGATGTACAAATTGCATCCGGTTTCGCATGGTCAATCCCCGCGGATCGCCTGGTGGGCGTATTGCGGGGTGCGGTATGTGTGACCGGGCCAGGATGCAATAATCCTGATGGCGTCGTGCGTTCCCTTTGCAACCGATTCCATCCTCTCTGCGGGGGGCGGGCCGTTCCGTCGTTTGTGTGTTTCTGTGCGGCTGGGCAGCTGAATCTCTCGGAGAACGACATTGGCACCCGGGGTGTGCGCGCCATCGCCAGCTCCCTCTGCGGGAACCTGCACGAGGTCCGTTCCTGATTCATCATACATCCGATCATCATCATCCAGTCATCATCATCATCCAGTCATCATCATCATCCAGTCATCATCATCATCATCATCATCATCCAATCGTCATCATCATCATCATCATCATCATCATCATCATCATCATCATCATCATCATCACCATCATCATCATCATCATCATCATCATCATCATCATCATCATCATCATCATCATCATCATCATCATCATCATCATCATCCAATCATCATCACCCAATCATCATCATCCAATCATCATCATCATCATCATCATCATCCAATCATCATCATCATCATCATCATCCAATCATCATCATCATCATCATTATCTTCATCATCATCATCTCTGGCGCTAGCTGGACGTGTCCTACAACCCCGCCGTTGGCCCCGAGGCCGCCGCTGCCCTGCTGGAGGGCGCCAGCAGCCTACTCACGGTCTGCCGCTTCCCCCCCCCCCCCCCCCCCCCGTTACATCGCTGGATCATGACACACATGACACGCACACATGACACGACACACAGACGACACACACACATGAGAGACACATGACACAGATGACACACACATGTGGCGCTTTTTTTGAGCCTGTGGGGCATACGAGCGCGTCCTCTCTTGACTGCACTGCACACAGGCATGTCGCTCGCACAGCCACTCACAGGCCCCCCAATTCACACACGCACCCTGCTCGGTGCACAGCTGGACATCTCGCACAGCCTGACCCACGACGGGTATCGCGCGGTGGCCGCGGCCCTGGAGCGCAATCACGCCCTCATGGCGGTCCGTCCGGGAAAGCCCACAACCTCTCCCATCATCATCATCATCATCATCATCATCATCATCATCATCATCATCATCATCATCATCATCATCATCATCATCATCATCATCATCATCATCATCATCATCATCATCATCATCATCCAATCATCATCATCCAATCATCATCATCATCATCATCATCATCATCATCATCATCATCATCATCATCATCATCATCATCATCATCATCATCATCATCATCATCATCATCATCATCATCATCATCATCATCATCATCATCATCATCCAATCATCATCATCCAATCATCATCATCATCCAACCATCATCATCATCCAACCATCAACCATCATCATCATCATCATCATCATCATCATCATCATCATCATCATCATCATCATCATCATCATCATCATCATCATCATCATCATCATCACAACGCATTTCCTCGTCGGCAGCTCGACTTGAACATGCGCCGCTCGCGTGACCGCACGGTGAAGCACCAGGCGCTGTCAGCCATGGATGCCGACGATGCGCGTGCCTTTAGGCGCGCATTGGAGCAGAACGACACCCTGCAGACGGTCCGTGATCTGATGATGATGACGATTGGATGCTGATGCTGATGAGGATGAGGGTGCTGATGATTGGGATGATGATGATCTGGATGATGTGGATGATGATGATGACTGGATGATGATGATGACTGAATGATGATGATGACTGGATGATGATATTAATGATGATCTGGATGGTGATGACGATGATGATGACAGCCTCCCTCCCCCCCCACCCCCACCATCCCACACCACCCCACGCACACTCAATGCCGCAGCTGGATCTGTCGGTCAACCAGAGCATCGGCTCGGAGGGCATCTGCGCCATTGCGCACAGCTTGGCCCTCAACCGCACCCTGCGCAAGGTCTGTCCCGGGGCGCGCGTTATGGATGGTGGTGGTGTCAGTGTGTGGGTGGTTGTGGGGGGGGGGGGGGGGATCATCCAATCATCACCATCAACCAGATCTCATCATCATCATCATCGGGTTCTGCGCCGCTCATGTGTGCTGGATTTTGTTTGTGTGGCGGGGGGGCGTGGCTGGATGGCAGCTGGGGCTGGTCGACACGGGCGCTGATGCAGCGAGCAGCCGGGCCTTGGTCGCCGCCCTGGAGCGCAACCAGACCCTCAGCGACGTCCGTGCGGGCTCCATCCCCCCTGGTCATGCATACCCCTCATGGTGGGTTCCCCCTGGCCACATCACCACCCCACATCATGTTCCCCTCTGCTGTCTCCCCCACCCCCGGTTGTGTTCTGTGGCCGGGGTGGTGATGATACCAGCTGCACATTGACCTTTACCTCTCCGCCGACGAGCTGCGCGATGTGGCGGCCCGCTTCGGGTCCCGCATCACCAAATACGACGTGGAGGAATAAGAAGAGCCCGACCCAACCCAGGTGGGCGGTATTCACCCAGTTTTGTAAATATGTGTCATATAGATGTAAATGTGGTGATTCTTTTCCCATTCGGCTTTTCTCCCGGCAACACGTTTTCCCGGCTCATGTTGTGGTGCAGCCTCGGGAGGGGAAAAAGCAGGGGAAAAAAACTATATATCTGATAAACGTTGGCCCAATGGGATCAAAATTATCGATTCATTGCCGAAAAAGTTCTTCACAAAGATGATTATGACGATCAACGTGTTGGCCCCGGAGAATAAAGCCAAAAGCCGTGATAATAACATACATAACCCCCAGGCATTGAAACGCTCCGGAAACTTCTTCAAATACCTAGCGTCGATTGATCGATCGCTTATCGTTGCTCGAACAACAGTAGTGAGAGAACACTGGCATCCAAAAAAGCAAAACGCACGAAAATACCACCGGTGAAGGTTGATCAGCTTCGGTTCTCCCCATTAGCGCTTCCGCTTCGATTGCCCCTCGATTTGCTCCCAGTCCTTGTTGAGACCTCCGAATCTCCGATGCGAACCTACACTCAGCTCCTGAGCATCTGTCACACCACTCGTACGGCCGTCCGGGGCTCCCCCCGCGGGCTGGCCTGGAGGGGCGCCGACGATGATGACAATGATGAAGGCGACCCGCTGATTCGCCAGGTCACCACCCCCACAGCCGAGGCACTGGCTGCCCTGGTGGGACCCTGCCTGGGTCTGGTCAAGCTGACCCTGGACTTTGAGACACTCCCCGAGCACTGGTGCGACCTTCCCGAGGCCGCCAGTGACTGGGTGGGCGAGGCCTTCGCCGGTCACAACCGCCTGGCCGTGCTCGAGATCGCCGCGCCGTGGTTCATCATCCACCAGGCCCTGCCCGCCATCGTGGGTCACCTCCACGGGCTGGAGGAGTTCCGCCTGTGGGTGAAGAACCGCCCCTCCGATGGATGGGAGGGATGGAGGATGGCAGCTCAACCGGTTGGAGCGGCTGGAGCTTCCCGATATGAGCGCGACGAGCTCGGACTGGATTACTACCACCTTGGCCCGCCTGCTGACTGGCAACATGGCCACTCTGCGCTCCCTCAACCTCACCGTCACCTTGCCGATCGGGCAGTATGAGGCGATCCCTCTGAGCCAACTGGAGGGCCTGTTGGACGGCCTGCCCGAATTGATGAGTCTCACACTGACTCTTCAACGCGCGTCTTTCTGCCCCATTGCCCAGTACGCACTCAGGCCGGGGCTGCTGGATCGGCTGGAACATCTCGCCTTCCACTTCCAGCAACGTTCGCCAGTACGTGGCGCGCGGATGCGCATCGCCAGCCGACACCTCCGCACGCTGTCCTTCGATTACGTGGAGGGGTGCATTCCAATTCCTGCCGCCATAGAGCTGACCTGCCCCCGCCTGGAGGAACTCGTCCTGCCCGAACGGGGTGGCGGCCTCACGGAGTTCGTCATGGACTGCCCCCAACTGCGTTCGATCAAGGGGCTGCCAGGTTACTGTCGCCACCGATGGAAAGCCATGCCTCGCCTGGTGCGGGTGCGTGGGCGCGGTTGCTGGGCCGACGGCTTGCCGCTCTCTTTGGACGGGCTGCCCCAGTTGCTGGAGGGGTCGCCCCGACTACGTGAGTTGCCCCCGCTCTCCATTCGCGATCCCGCCATTCACTCGGCTGCTCGGATCCCACTCGCTGACCCGCCTGTCGATCGAGGTAGCCGTCGACGTGTTGCCCCATCTGCCGCCCCCGTGGAGTATGCGCGCCCTTCAGCTGCCCGCCCAACTCGCATTCTTTCGGGCAACGGTCGACTTGGGCTGGACGCCCACCGATCCGCCACCTGACCTTCTGGTGGAGTCCACTGGCCTGCGCGCCCTCGCAGTCTGGCTGCTTCCACGGCAAGGCGATTTTGCTGTGCCTCGCCGACTGTCGACGCTGAACATCCACTGCCCGGCCCTGATGGCCTTTCATGCGGACCTGTCCCGGTTCGCCTCGCTTGCCCTGGTCGGCCCGCCACCACCGCTGCTCAACCTGGCCGTCCGAGCTGAGCTGGCCGAGGCCGTGCTGTGCCTCCCGAATTGCCTGGCGATGAGCGCCACCACCCTGCGCCGGGTCTCTCTGCACGGGCGGGGTTTCTTGAACTGGCCCCCGCTGGCCGCAGCCCTGGGGCGGCTGCCCCAGCTGGCCGTCCTCGACCTGGCGGGCCTCGGCATGCTGATGTGGTCCTGGCCTTGCCGCATCTCAGACGGCTGAACATCGAAGTCATGAAGCTCCGTTCGCTGGTGCTCCACTGCCCACTGCTAGAGATGCTCCACCTTTGCGGCTTCCCTTCGGCCGACGTGGAGCGGTGCGAGCTGATCGGACCGCCCCCCCGGAACCTGCACCTTGACATTGAAGCGTTCTCCGGGCTGGCCAGGCGGTTCTCCTGGATGAAGGAGTTCCCTTGCTTGCCACGATGATGCCGAAAGACGTCCTTGCGGCCCACCTCGACAGCAAGCGCCCATCTTTGTGTGTGTTGTTCCGATCGATCGGTTTTCCCCGTTGCTCTTTGTACAAAACGAAGAAAAATACATCAATCACCATCATCATCCAAATCATCAAAAACGCAAATTGAAAATGCAGACGGGGGAGGAGATATCGCGGGGGAGGGGAGGGGAAAACGAACGGGGAGGAGAGAAAAAGACGACGGCAGCGCGCGCCGGACACGCCACACATCGTCCGGGGGGTCAAAAGGTGCATGCCGCCATTTGTATTGGGCGAGGTGGTTATGGAAGCAGAGGGGCGGGGTTGGAGGCGCCGAAGGACTGGCTGATGGCATCGCCAAGCTTGGACAGGGCCGTCTTGCAGAATGGGCACACACCGTCCTGCGGAGGGGAGGGGAGGGGAAGGAGGAAGTGGAGGATGTGATGAGAGACCGGAAAGTCGGAACAAGCTGGGGCACAGATGACAGATCACACCGACACAGATGACACACAGATGACACAGATGACACAGATGACACACAGATGACACACATGACACACATGACACACAGATGACACAGATGACACACAGATGACACACATGACACACAGATGACACACAGATGACAGACAGATGACAGACAGATGACAGACAGATGACAGACAGATGACAGACAGATGACAGACAGACAGACACAGACACACAGACACACACACATGACAGACAGACAGACAGACAGCCAGACACACACACATGACAGACAGACAGACACAGACACAGACACACAGACACACACACATGACAGACAGACAGCCAGACAGCCAGACACACACACATGACAGACAGACAGACACAGACACACAGACACACACACATGACAGACAGACACACACACACACAGACAGACACACATGACGGACCTGCATGGCGGAGAACTCAAAGTCCTCCTCGAGGAAGAAGTGCCAGCATGCCGGGCACAGGACAAGGGGCGTGTCCGGGGCCAGGTTGCGGTAGTACCGATATCGCAGGGGTCCCTTCCACCTGCGAGTGCGCGCGCATGTGTGCGTGTGTGTGGAGTGCAAGGGGTGTTCACGGGAAACAAAAACCATTGGAGGAAAGAAATCCACAACACGGAAGATGGAACAGCAACAAGGCAGGGGAGGGACGGGGCAAGGGCCAAGGAGCGGATACAAGGCGGGGAAGGGACGTGGGGAACGGGGAAAAGGGAACGAAGGCGGACTTCTGGATGAAGATCGAATGGGGTGGCTGGGCGCGGAGGCCGGCCCGGTCGAGGGTAATGACGTGATGAAGGTCGCCGTGCTGTGGGCGGCATATGGGGGAAGCAGAGGTGTGAGGTGAGTGAATGATGGCCCGGTCGAGGGTAATGACGTGATGAAGGTCGCCGTGCTGTGGGTGGGCACAACGGAGAAGAGGCGGGAGGTGAATGATGATGATGATGATGATGATGATGATGATGATGATGATGATGATGATGATGATGATGGTGATGGTGATGATGCTGATGCTGATGGATGATGCTGATGGATGATGCTGATGGATGATGATGATTGGATGATGATGATTGGATGATGATGATTGGATGATGATTGGATGATGATGATGATGACGGTGACGGTGAATGATGATGCCCGGTATGACGTGATGAAGGTCGCCGTGCTGTGGGCGGGTGCGCGAAGGGCACAAGGGAGCAGAAGATGCTAAGAATCCTCAATAAGGGGCGGCGCGAAAGGGATGGCCGACCACGCGATGAGCTGACTGTGTGACGGGGCGGCGGCAAGGTGTGTGGGTGTCGTCACCATACGGACCTGGATATCTGTGAGCTGTTGCATGAAGGGGTCCCGCGGGGTGCTCGCCCCGTCCCCGCCCGCCGCGTCGAGGGACAGCGTCTGGGCGCCTGGGCAGTGAGAAGGAGCAGGACAATGATGATGATTGGATGATTGGATGATTGGATGATTGGACGATTGGATGATGATGATGCTGATGATGACCGAATGATGAGGTGGTGATGCTTTTGTTGATGCTGATGCTGATGCAGAAGCAGAAGCTGATGCTATGATGATGATGCTGCTGACGATGGTGGTGAGTGGATGGTGGTGGTGGTGATGATCCTGCTGATGAAGATGATTGGATGCTGATGATTGGGGGCAGGGGTCGCATCATCATCGCGGAGCAGAAACAGTAGGTTGTGTCGAACAAATGAGAGATCACGGGGCTGATGATACACGAGAGAGATCACGGGCATCAACAAAAAAACACACGCATGGCGCCACAGACCTTCACCGTCCGTCCAGCCGGCCAGGTCGCCCCCAAGCGCCCCGCCCGACCGGGCCGCCACAGGGTGCAGCGCAATCAGCCTGCAGGCCTCCTCGTCCGTCACGCCCTCGGCCACGTGGAACTCGACCTGAAAATAAATAAATAATTTGGGGGCGCCGAGGTTTGAGCTCGGGTTATCTCGGCCACAACGAGATGTCCTTCCACTAGACTACGCCCCCGATGATACAAAAACGACCAACATCCATCATCCGAGCTGGCTCATGCCAATATGAAAAGCCACAACATCAACATCCAATCAATCAATCAACAATCAATAATCACCATCCAATCAACCATCAGACGATCATCATCATCCAGTCATCATCATCCAGTCATCATCATCCAGTCATCATCATCATCATCATCATCATCATCATCATCATCATCATCATCATCATCATCATCATCATCATCATCATCATCATCATCATCATCATCATCATCATCATCATCATCCAATCATCATCATCATCATCCAATCATCATCATCATCATCATCACGCGCACACACGCCAGCTGCGTTCATCATCCATTTATTCCGCCACATTTCCAGACCAGGGGCAGCGAATCGAAGAGTCGAACGAGCTGGCTTATGCCAGGAAGCAAGGCCACAAAAACAGAGCGAATCGAAGGAGTAGAGAACAAAGCAATGCCACAGGCACATTCACAACAAAAACAGAGTGCAGACCAGGGGCAGCGAATCGAAGGAGTAGAACGAGCGCACGAAGGGCGCCTGGCAGTGCTGGCACTGGTCCTCGGGGGCCAGGCTGAGCGGGTTGTTGCTGCCGCACCGCCAGCACATCGTTTGCAAGTCCTGCCGAGTTGGGTGGGGTGGCGGGGCGAGAATGAGATGATGCAGGATGATGGTTTGGATGATGGAGACAGAAGACGGCTTGACACAGCCAGACAGAAACAGACAGCACAGAGAAGAGCCCAAGAGTAGACCCGATGAGCGAACACTTGCAGAACAGCCAAAGACTTGCACAGGTCCAGACAGCACAGACAGACAGCACAGACAGCACAGAGACAGACAGACAGACAGCACAGACGGCACAGACGGCACACAGACGGCACACAGACAGTACAGACAGACAGCACAGACAGCCCATCCCATCCCATCCCATCCCATCCCATCCCATCCCAGCCAGCCAGACCTCGCGATCGGTGAATGGCTTTGCGCGCACCGTCAGCGCCGCCAAGTCGACCTGCTCCCCCCAGTGGGCAGGCAGTCGCATGGTCTGCAGCGACGCGCACACTTGCCGCGCGAATTTGAAGGCCCCCAGGGTGCGCGCATGCTTGGACAGGGCATACAAGGTGTATGCGAGCGAGAGCCGCTCGGGGCATTGCTGCTGGGCGTTGGCGTAGACGAACCGGGCGATGTTGAAGATGGTGTCGGCCTCGTGGGAGGTGAACGGGTCCAGCTGGTGAAGAAGAAAGAAGAAGACGGGGAGACGAGGCGAGGTGAGTGCATGCGGGAGGTGAATGCAGGCCGAAGATTGGGCAACGTTGCACTGGGGCGCGGGGTATGGGTGAGCCATGCGTGTGGGGTGAATGTCAATCGAATGATGGGAGGCGCGCACCAGGACAGGAATGCCGCACATGGAACACAGACAGCTCCAGGCAGATCCAGAGACATCAGCACATCCGTCGCGAGGCCAGCAGTACAGAGGGAAACAGAGGCACACAGGACAGATACACAGGACACAGATACACAGGACACAGACACACAGGACACAGACACACAGGACACAGACACAAAGGACACAGACACACAGGACACAGACACACAGGACACAGACACACAGGACACAGACACACAGGACACAGACACACAGGACACAGACACACAGGACACAGACACACAGGACACAGACACACAGGACACAGACACACAGGACACAGACACACAGGACACAGACACAAAGGACACACACAGGACACAGACACACAGGACACAGACACACAGGACACAGACACACAGGACACAGACACACAGGACACAGACACACAGGACACAAATACGCAGCATCGAGTGAGACGGACAGTGACTTGGTAGATGATGGATGATGATGATGATGAGTGAGTGATGATGATGATGAGTGAGTGATGATGACAATGATGATGATGATGATGATGATGATGATGATGAATTGGATGATGATGATGATGATTGGATGATGATGATGATGATGATGATGATGATGATGATGATGATGATGATGATGATGATGATGATGATGATGATGATGATGATGATGATGATGATGATGATGATGATGATGATGATGATGATGATGATGATGATGATGATGATGATGATTGGATGATGATGATGATGACTGGATGATGATGATGATGATGATGATGATGATGATGATGATGATGATGATGACTGGATGATGATGATGATGACTGGATGATGATGATGATGACTGGATGATGATGATGATGACTGGATGATGATGATGATGATTGGATGATTGGATGATGATGATTGGATGATGATGATTGGATGATGATGATGATTGGATGATGATGATGATGATGATGATGATGATGATGATGATGATGATGATGATGATGATGATGATGATGATGATGATGATGATGATGATGATGATGATGATGATGACTGGATGATGATGATGATGATTGGATGATTGGATGATGATGATTGGATGATGATGATTGGATGATGATGATTGGATGATGATGATGATGATGATGATGATGATGATGATGATGATGATGATGATGATGATGATGATGATGATGATGATGATGATGATGATGATGATGATGATGATGATGATGATGATGATGATGATGAACCGGTCGGCGTCAAACAGCAGACAGACAGCCGGACACACAGACACAGACACAGACACAGACGCACAGAGACAATCATGAGGGACCTTGGTAGATGAACCCACAAAAAAACAGCAGACAGACACAGAGGAGGACCACCAATCATGAGGGACGGACGGTGACTTGGTAGATGAACCGGTAGGCGTCAACAGCCGGACAGACACACAGACACACAGGCACACACACACCAATCATGAGGGACGGACGGTGACTTGGTAGATGAACCGGTAGGCGTAGTACAGCTCGGCCTTGCGGCACAGCGCCTCAAACCGTTTCACGGCGTCTGGGGGATGATGATGATGATGATGATGATGATGATGATGATGACGACGATGATTGGATGATGATTGTAGATGATGATCGGATGGGATGATGATCAAATGATCGTTATTGCTGCTGCTGACTGAATGATGGTATTTCTGGACCCCCCCCGTGTCCCATAACGATTCAAAGACCCCCACGAATGACAACACCGCATGGCCAAGTCGATGGAAATCGTGCACAGAGGCCGGCGTAGTCGACCTGTCCTTTTGCGCTCTACGCATTCGACATCCTTCAAAAACCGCCGCGTGGGGTCCGGGATGATGGACCGACATGACCAGGCGACGCGATCGTGTTTCAGTGGGGACTGCTCTGCTCTGCTCTGCTCTGCTCTGCTCTGCTCTGCTCTGCTCTGCTCTGCTCTGCCTAATGTCCTGTCCAATGAATGTACTGTCGGTTTCGCGCTGTGCCGCAGCACCAGGACATGACGGACCAGGCTTGGAGGACTCGAGTGTCTGCAGGGCCAGCAGCCAGATGTACCGGGCGGCCTGTGCGAACTGGGACATGCCCACAGCGTTGTTGCCCAACTCCTGCGGTGTGCGAATGGGATGAAGAGGAGGAGTAAAAAACCGCATGAAATCGGTGTGCGAACTGGGACATGCCCACAGCATTTTACTGTTGCCCAGCTACTGCGGTGCGCGAATGGGATGAAGAGTGAAAAACCCGCATGAAATCGGTGTGCGAATTGGGACATGCCCACCGCATTGTCGCCAAACATCATCATCCAATCGTCATCCAATCGTCATCCAATCGTCATCCAATCGTCATCCAATCGTCATCCAATCGTCATCCAATCGTCATCCAATCGTCATCCAATCATTACCAGTCATCATCATCATATAACCACCATCATCCAATCATCATCATCATCATCATCCAATCGTCATCATCATCATCATCTTGATGATGACTGGATGATGATGATGATGGCTGCTCTTCATCCAAAAATCATCATCACCATCATCCACATTATCCTCCTCATCACCATCACCATCATCATCATCATCATCATCATCATCATCACCATCATCCACATTATCCTCCTCATCACCATCATCACACAACCAAACAGACCTCGAGCATGGAGAGCGACTGATCGGGCCGGTTGGCCTTCTGGAAGGCCTCGTGCGCCTCCTCAAAGCGCCCATGTTCAGCCAGCCAGGAGGCGTAGGGCAGGTAGACGGTAGCCGCCAGGGCGGGGGAGCCCTCGGCTGCCTGGATGGCCTGCTCCCACTCGCCAAGGCGGACGTGCAGCGCCACAAGCGATTCCGTGTCTAACGGGACACACACCCAGCAGTCGACAGAATTAAATGTATCGTGAGATTCCGTGTCTAACGGGACATACACACACACAGCCAGCAGTCGACAGAATTTCATGAGGTCGACAGAATTAGATACCGTGTCTGGACAGACACGGACACAGACACACAGACACACAGACACAGACACACACAGACACAGACACAAACAGACACAGACACAAACAGACACAGACAGACAGACACAGACAGCCAGACACAGACAGACAGACACAGACAGACAGACAGACAGACAGACACACAGACAGACAGACAGACAGAGACAGACAGACAGACAGACAGACAGACACAGACAGACACAGACAGACACAGACAGACACAGACAGACACAGACAGACAGACAGACAGACAGACACAGACAGACAGACAGACAGACAGACAGACAGACAGACAGACAGACAGACAGACAGACAGACAGACAGACAGACAGACAGACAGACAGACAGACAGACAGACAGACAGACAGTGCCCACACACCACGGCAGACCGCCAATCTTGAGGAAGGTCTCGCGGGCATACTGGTTTGCCTTGTGCTTCAGGAAGTATTCCCCGCAGAGGGCAAGGGCCTGCCGCTCCGATCTGCGATGAGGCAAAGGCGAGAATTGTGAGGCCCCGAACAGAAATGGGGCGGTCGACAGGATAGCAGCACGGACAGGAGGACAGCACGGACAGGACAGACCGACAGAGACAGCACAGATAGCACAGACAGGACAGCACGGACAGCACGAAGGACGGACAGCACAGACAGGACGGACAGCACGGACAGGGACAGGACAGCCAGCACAGCCAGTCAGCCAGCACGGCCAGAAGACAGCCGTGTCTGCACCGATTGCCTCGCTCATGCTCGCGATTGTTTATGAGTGTGCGTTTGAACTGAACAATTTCGGTCGCGCCGGAACTGTGCTCGGCATATTTACCAATGCAGCGGCTGTTTCTCCACGTGCATCTGTTGCCGCAAACTGGAGTTGGGCGGGCGACGAAGTTGCGCGCGAAATGGCTGCGATGGTGTCGCCACTGTCCTGTTTCGCACACACATCCGACGCGAACACATCTTCCTCGCACCCCCGGGTCGCCACCCACTCGTACGGACTTTGGCAGGGACCGCATGACCTGTGCCAACTCATCGACCCAGCCCCGGTCGCCCTGCATGGTGACCGCCTTCATGGGCATACCCGCTTGCAGGTAGATCTTGGCCGCTGCCTTCACGTTGCCCACCTCCTCGCACCAGCGGGCTTGGCGAAGAATCAGGTCCTTGTTGTGGTGTGTTGCGTGTGAGGTGTGTGTGCGGTGTGTGTGAGTGAGCGTGAGCGTGAGGGCTTGACGAAGAATCAGGTCCTGTTGTTGTGGTGTGTTGCGTGTGAGGTGTGTGTGCGGTGTGTGTGGGATGCGTGAGCCTGAGGGCTTGGCGAAGGATCAGGCCCTATTCCCTATTCTGTATCATGTTCATCACCTCTTCTCCCATGATCTTCATCGCCTACTTCCCCCATCACATGCCTTCCATCAGCGCACTGACCTTGACCACGGCCGGGTCGGAGGTGGACTGGGCGAAGATCAGCGCCTCCTCGTAGTCGCGCAGGTCGGAGAAGAGCTCAATGGCCTTATCGACTGCAGGGGCGGTGATGATTGGATGATGATGATGGATGATGATGATGGATGATTGATTGGATGATGGATGACGATGACGATGATGATGATGATGATGATGATGATGATGATGATGATGATGATGATGATGGCTGGATGATGACTGGATGATGACTGGATGATGATGATGATGATGATGATGATGATGATGATGATGATTGGATGATGATGATTGGATGATGATGATTGGGTGATGATGATTGGGTGATGATGATTGGGTGATGATGATTGGGTGATGATGATTGGGTGATGATGATTGGGTGATGATGATTGGGTGATGATGATTGGATGATGATGATTGGATGATGATGATGATGACTGATGACGATGATGATGATGATGGCGCCTGAGTTCAGGCAATCCGGATTTGAATCAATGCCGAGGGCGGGGCGGGCAAGGCGTGACAGACTGTGGGCTGCCTTGGCATACGTCCTGGCGGCCTCCTGGTAGCGGCCCTGGAAGGCCAGAACCTGCGCCATGGCCATCCGCTCGTCGTAGCCGCTACAGAAGAGGAGAAACAAGATGATTTGAATTGGCAGGATGATGATTTGGATGATGATGATGATGATGATGATGATGATGATGATGATGATGATGCTGATGACTGCGTGATGATGATGATGGTGCTGGTGCGACAGACGGCTGCTTGCGGAGGGTCTCAATGTCGGCCAGCAAGTCGAGGTGACTGAGTGAGGACTGATGATGATGATGATGATGATGATGATGATGATGATGATGATGATGATGATGATGATGATGATGATGATGATGATGATGATGATGATGATGATGATGATGATGATGATGATGATGACTGGATGATGATGATGATGATGATGCCTGGATGATGATGATGATGCCTGGATGATGATGATGATGCTGATGATGATGCTGATGATTATGATGGTGCTGGTGTGACAGACGGCTGCTTGCGGAGGGTCTCAATGTCGGCCAGCAGGTCGAGGTACTTGGTGTCGCGCACCCTGAGGAATGCCTTCTTGGCCACCGTCAGCTCGAGCTCGCGCAGGCTGTGAATGCCGAGCATCCGCCAGTCAGCGTCCGTCACGCCTGTGGCGATGGAATATGGAGGATTGTGATGATGATTGGATGTGATTGGATGATGATGACAGTCATGCGGCGAGCACAGCCAGATGTCATTACAGCCCCGCCCCCATCATGGCCCTCCAGGTCCTTCCACCGCACCAATCCAAAGACACATGTCATCACAGCACAGGACAGCACAGGACAGCACAGGACAGCACAGGACAGCACAGGACAGGACAGGACAGGACAGGACAGGACAGGACAGGACAGGACAGCACACAGGACAGGACAGGACAGAACAGGACATGACAGCAGGACAGCAGAGTCTGTGCCCACAATAAATTTTCATCACGGGGAATGCGATTTTGGTCAGTCCTGCGCCGCTCGATGAACCGCAGCCACAGAGAGACAGCCACAGACAGAACAGCTGGATGGACAGCCACACATCTGCCCTCCGGTATGTATCACGGGGCAGACGGACCGAGGCAGGCGATCTGGTAGGCGGCATCGAAGTCCTGGCGCTCAATGAACCGGTACAGGGCGTAGGATTGGGGCACATCGTAGGTGAGCATGCTGACGTGACGCAGACAGAACACCTTCGATCCTGCAAGGCAGAGAAAGAGGGGAGGAAGAGGGAGTGAATATGATGATGATGATGATGATGATGATGATGATGATGATGATGATGACTGGATGATGACTGGATGATGACTGGATGATGACTGGATGATGACTGGATGATGACTGGATGATGACTGGATGATGACTGGATGATGACTGGATGATGACTGGATGATGACTGGATGATGACTGGATGATGACTGGATGATGACTGGATGATGACTGGATGATGATGATGCGGAGGAGGAGGAGGAGGGAGTGGAGTATGTATGGACACCTTCGATTGACAGAGAAAAAGAGGGGAGATGGAAAGGGGATGGACGGAACATATTCGGCCCGACATCATCATCATCATCATCATCATCATCATCATCATCATCATCATCATCATCATCATCATCATCACCACCACCACCACCACCACCACCACCACCACCACCACCGCCGCCACCCCATAGCCCATCATCATCGCCCCATCATCAGCATCACCACCCCATCCAAACATCATCCAGTCACCAGTCACCTTCCCACAGAGACACAGACCCTTGAGGCCCACCATCGGCATTCGCTGCTTATACAAACACAAGCACACAAGACAACATGGACACAGCGACACATATCACACAAAATCAGACACAGACAGACCCTTGAGACCCACCACCAGGCCGGGCATTCGCTGCTTGTAGACGGGCAGATCGGCAACCTTCAGGGAGAGCATCCCGTTGCCGGAGTAGCACAGCATCTGCTCAAACTCTACACACACACACACACACACACACACACGTGCGCCCAGCCAAGACGAGAGACAGCCATTCGAGATGAGAACGGAACTATCAACGGAGGAGCACAGCATCTGCTCAAACTATGCCCACACACACACGTGCGCCCAGCCAAGACGAGAGACAGCCATTCGAGATGAGAACGGAACTATCAACGGAGTCGCACAGCATCTGCTCAAACTATGCCCACACACGCCGAGAGACATTCATTCGAGATGAGAAAGGAGGAGCACAGCATCTGCTCAAACTTTGCCCACATACGTGCGCGACCCCATTGAGGTTCGTCTCGTGCATCCAACACACAGACACATTCAGCACAGACACTCAGACACATCCAGCACAGACACTCAGACACATTCAGCACAGACACTCAGACACATTCAGCACAGACACTCAGACACATTCAGCACAGACACTCAGACGGACCGGTGTTCCAGGCGACCCCATTGACGTTGGTCTCGTGCATCAGGCGTTCCTTGGTGTTCACGTCGTACACGTGCAGGTGCGCGCTGTCGTCCACCACCGCCAGACGGGAGCGGCTGCAAGAAGAGAAAGGAAAAGAGAGACGAATTATGGACAAGATTCAAGGGGCCGGGTGATTCAGAAAACGCGATGTTTCCCGTCTCACTCAGTCAGTCAGTCTCGTGTTAATTCAGGCTCAACCACAGGCACACAGGACGGGTCGGAAAAAAAGCGATGATGAAGGGACACATTTCGATTCAGGAATGCGAATTTTTTGTACCGGAAAAGCGCTCCGAGCAGTCCAACCCAAGTCCCAGCCAAATTCAAAACGGGGAGAGATTTCATGGACAGGTCGAGACAGCGGCATCATCATCCGATCACCATCATCCGATCACCATCATCCAATCATCATCATCATCATCCAGTCATCATCATCCAGTCATCATCATCCAGTCATCATCATCCAATCATCATCATCATCATCATCCAGTCATCATCATCCAGTCATCATCATCCAGTCATCATCATCCAGTCATCATCATCCAGTCATCATCATCACCACCACCATCCACCATCCACCATCCAATCATCCAATCATCCAATCATCCAATCATCCAATCACCCAATCACCCAATCACCCAATCACCCAATCATCATCCAATCATCCAATCATCATCCAATCATCATCCAATCATCCAATCATCATCCAATCATCACCCAATCATCACCCAATCATCACCCAATCATCACCCAATCATCACCCAATCATCACCCAATCATCATCACCACCACCACCACCATCATCATCATCAACCAGAACTGTCTGTGTGTCCAGACCTCATGGAGAGGTCGAGGCAGCGGACAGGAGCCGTGTGCCAGAGCAGCTGGATGGGGAACGGGTTGTCCACGTAGATGTTCAGCACCGAGCCGTTCAGAAGGCCCACCAGGAGGCCCTCGCGCCCCGGGGGACCGCCCACCACCTGCGGGGGGACATACGTTGTGTCGTGTGGCAGGGCAGGGTGAGTCAGGACATCATCTGCATATGCAATTGGGTGAGCCACCCACTTCACCAGAACATGGGATTGGATGACGAAGGGGGGCGATGTGGGGGCCGAAAAAGAAGTGCCGGTGGGATCTGCCCGCCAGAACGGGTTCCTTCTTGCCGCTTCAGTTTGACTTTCTGCGGTTTTCAGGTTGTTGGTGTTCTTCTGGCAGTTTGAGGAAGCGTATCGCAGGCACACACAGGCATGGGGGGGGGGGGGGGGGGTCGGAGAGACCTTCATGTAGAGGATGACCGAGTCAAGGACCCACTCGCGCTCCTTGACCCCGTCAAAGTTGAGCAGGGTCACCTTGCAGTCCTGCACATCATCACATTGGGTGGGCGGGTGGGTGGGGATGATGAGGGTGGAGGTGATGCCGAGAAGGATTGATGATTGAATGATGATGATTGAATGATGATGCTTGGATGATGATGATTGAATGCTGATGATTGAATGATGATGATTGAATGATGATGATTGAATGATGATGATTGAATGATGATGATTGGAGGATGCTGATTGAATGCTGATGACTGGATGGTGGTGGTGATGACGATGACGATTGGATGATGATTAGAGGATGATGATTGGAGGATGATGATTTGATGATGATGATTGGATGATGATGCTTGGATGCTTGGATGCTTGGATGCTTGGATGCTTGGATGATGATGCTTGGATCATGGATGATGATGATGATGATGATGATGATGATGATGATGATGATGATGATGACGATTGACCAACCTGGCAGAGGATGATGTGGTTCGAGGTGACCACCAGCAGGTTGCAGTCGAATTTCTCATTGATCGTCTGCCGGTTCAGGGATTTCAGCTCGCCCGTCTGCTCGTCCTCGGCCAGTTCGTACACGGCCAGACGTTCGGGCATTTGGACGGCAAGGCTGCGAGAAAGGACGAAGGGGGATGGGGGATGGTGATGCGATGTGAGGCAGGCAGACAATGAACAAGGGTCAGTTCGGGGGGCAAAGTCCACGCAAGACACACAAGACACACAAGACACACAAAGACACATCACAAGACACACTACAAAGACACACAAGACACACAAGACCCAGCAGGAAGCACGGACCGATCGCGGAACACTGCGATCTTCTGGACATACTCGTGCAGCCGGATGCGAAGCCGCTGGTCGGTGTTGGTCAGCGACTGCACCACCACGTCCGTCATCACATCCCGGTAGGCGTACCGGTCCTGCAAAGCGGCAAAGGGGAATGATGATGATTGGATGATGATGATTGGATGATGATGATTGGATGATGATGATTGGATGTGATGATTGGATGATGATGATGATGATTGGGTGATGATGATGATTGGATGATGATGATGATGATTGGATAATTGGTGATTGGATGATGATTGGATGATGATTGGATGCACCCCATCATCACCACCACGCTAGCGCACCAGCTCGGGGCCTCCCCATCGACTGATGATTGGTGATGATTGGTGATGATTGGATGATGATTGGATGATGATTGGATGCTGATTGGTGATGATTGGATGATGATTGGATGATGATTGGATGATGATTGGATGATGATTGGATGATGATGATGATTGGATGATTGATTGGATGATGATTGGATGCTGATTGGATGATGATTGGATGATGATTGGATGATGATTGGATGATGATTGGATGATGATGATGATTGGATGATGATTGGATGATGATTGGATGATGATTGGATGATGATGCTGATTGGATGATGATTGGATGATGATTGGATGATGATTGGATGATGATTGGATGATGATGATGATTGGATGATGATTGGATGATGATTGGATGATGATGATGATTGGATGATGATTGATTGGATGATTGGATGAAGATTGGATGATGATTGGATGATGATTGGATGATGATTGGATGATGATTGGATGATGATTGGATGATGAATGGATGATGAATGGATGATGATTGGATGAAGATTGGATGATGATTGGATGAAGATTGGATGAAGATTGGATGATGGTCGGGGCGGGTGGTCGGGTCAGGGAATGGTTATGGTTACCGACCTGGTAGAGGCCGTGGACGGTGTTGAAGATCAGCTGGTACAGGGACATCGTGCAGTCATTGGCGCCGATGGCCTGCGTGCGTGTGGGGGGCGAGATGGTGACGATAATGAGACAAAAAAGCCTTCATGCCCCCTTCCCCCCCTCCTCCCGCGAGGAGTGCTGAGAGTGGAGTGTAAGTGCTCGCGCGACAGTATCATGTAATCGTGTCGTGCTCTAGTGCCAGTGCGACAGTGTAGTGCTCGAACTGGTGCTGGCGCCTGGCGGTAATTTGCAAAGTTTATCCTCCAGACAGCATGGACTGCATGCGGGTGGGTGGGTGGGTGCAGGCGGGGCGGGCGGACCACAAAGTTGTGCTTGGGCCGAGCCTGACAGGCCCACACCCAGCCCTTGCGCTCGGCCACAGTGGTCAGCTTGACCCCGTCTCGGGTGTAGAGGATGGCCTACATGACCCCCCACCACCCAGACACGAATGAAGAATGTGACCCCGTCCCGGGTGTAGAGGATGGCCTACATGACCCCAAACCCAGACACGAATGAAGAATGTGACCCCGTCTCGGGTGTAGAGGATGGCCTACATGACCCCCCACCACCCAGACACGAATGAAGAATGTGACCCCGTCCCGGGTGTAGAGGATAGCCTACATGACCCCAAACCCAGACACGAATGAAGAATGTGACCCCGTCCCGGGTGTAGAGGATGGCCTACATGACCCCAAACCCAGACACGAATGAAGAATGTGACCCCGTCCCGGGTGTAGAGGATGGCCTACATGACCCCAAACCCAGACACGAATGAAGAATGTGACCCCGTCCCGGGTGTAGAGGATGGCCTACATGACCCCAAACCCAGACACGAATGAAGAATGTGACCCCGTCCCGGGTGTAGAGGATGGCCTACATGACCCCCCACCACCCAGACACGAATGAAGAATGTGACCCCGTCCCGGGTGTACAGGATGGCCTACATGACCCCCCACCACCCAGACACGAATGAAGAATGTGACCCCGTCCCGGGTGTACAGGATGGCCTACATGACCCCCCACCACCCAGACACGAATGAAGAATGTGACCCCGTCCCGGGTGTACAGGATGGCCTACATGACCCCAAACCCAGACACATACACAAATGAAGAATGTGACCCCGTCCCGGGTGTACAGGATGGCCTACATGACCCCAAACCCAGACACATACACAAATGAAGAATGTGACCCCGTCCCGGGTGTACAGGATGGCCTACATGACCCCAAACCCAGACACATACACAAATGAAGAATGTGACCCCGTCCCGGGTGTACAGGATGGCCTACATGACCCCAAACCCAGACACATACACAAATGAAGAATGTGACCCCGTCCCGGGTGTACAGGATGGCCTACATGACCCCAAACCCAGACACATACACAAATGAAGAGCGAGTGTGTGACCCCCGGTGTACAGGATGGCCTGCAGAGGACAATGATCATAGGATGAAGACAATGATGAAGAAAGGGTCCGTTTCAGCATGTCCCCGTCCCGGGTGTACCACCCAGACACCAATGCCAGACACGAATGAAGAATGTGACCCCGTCCCCCGGGTGTACAGGATGGCCTGAATGACCCCCCACCCACCCAGACACCAATGCCAGACACGAATGAAGAATGCACACAGACAATGATGGAGAAAGTGTACGAGACACAGAGACAGACAGAGACACAGCAGAGAGACAGCGACAGACACAATGTCATACAGAGATGCACACACAGTGACAACAGACCTGGTAGTTGGACCCGCCCATGACCAGGTACTCCCCGTTCATACAGAGACCCACAGACACCACACAGTGGCCCGTTGCCGTACACAGAGACACACACACGACACACAGAGACACACAGAGACAGACACAGTGACAGATAGTGGCAGACAACAGACCTGGTAGTTGGACCCGCCCATGACCAGGTACTCCCCGTTCATACAGAGACCCACAGACACCACACAGTGGCCCGTTGCCGTACACAGAGACACACACAGAGACACAGAGCAGACACAGAGACAGACATAGTGACAGATAGTGCCAGACAACAGACCTGGCAGTTGGACCCGCCCATGACCAGGTACTCCCCGTTCATACAGAGACACACACACAGTGACAGACAGACACGCACACACACACACACAGTGCCAGACGACAGACCTGGCAGTTGGACCCGCCCATGACCAGGTACTCCCCGTTGCTGAAGTAGGACAGCGAGCACGGGTCGTAGTCGAGCTTCCGATCCCCACCGACCTGCTTCCCGTTCAGCTGCAGATGGGGGTGGGCGTGGGGGTGGGCGTGGGCGTCGGGGTGGGCAGATAAGATCAGGGGTGTTTCAGTACAAAGAGGAAGAAAAGTGTATCTGACCCCCCGTATATGACCCCCCTGTGCATATCACCCCCCAATCAGACCTGGTAGAAGGACAGGGTCTGATCCCAGCACCCCACGGCCAGCGTGGCCGCCTCCTCCTTTGCCGGGTTCCAAGCGAGGCACCAGACGGGCTCCGTCCGTCGGATGACGTACTTCTCCTGGCCCTGCCGGTCCCGGATGCTGATCTGGCCGTTGTACTGGCCGCAGGCCAGGAACTGGCCGTCGTTGGTCCAACTGGGATGGAAGGGGATGAATGATGATGATGATGATGATGATGATAATCTGGATGATGGTGATGATGATGATGATGATGATGATGATGATGATGATGATGATGATGATGATGCCTAGATGATGATGATGACTGGACGATGATGATGATGATGATTGGATGATGATGATACTACTGGATGATGACTGGATGATGACTGGCTGATGCTGATGAAGACGACGATGACATGATGATCGGATGGTGCTGGAAGCGGGGATGGGTGGGGGGGCTTGGCGGACCTCATGCAGAGGATGCGCGAGTTGACCTTCTCCTTGTGGACCTGCTTCTGATCCGGCGACCAGAGCCCTGCACCGCCGCCACCGCCACCCACCCACCCACCCACCCAGACAGAGCACAGACAGACAGCACAGACAGACAGCACAGACAGACAGCACAGACAGCACAGACAGCCCCCGGCGCACCGCCACCCAACCGCCCCAGAGAAAATACAATGAAGAAATGTGTCAATCTTCAAACAGCACACACACACACACACACACACACACACACACACACACACACACACACACACACACACACACACACACACACCCTCCATTCATCACCCTCACCTCACCACCCTCACAACCTCACACTGGACCCCAGCTGTTCTGCACCACCGCCCTGCAGGTCAGCGGATGGGAGGTGGTGGGGGTAGGGGTGGGGTGAGGGAGGGAGGAGGAGGAGCCGCCATCACCCCGGACTGCCGCCAAGTGGGGCCACCTGTCAGGGCGGAGCAGCATATGCAAGGAGGGGGAGGGGGAAAGTGGATAGCCGCAGGCGAGGTCCTCCCGGCCAAGGTCCGAAACGACGATGCGATGGGGAATAGCCACACGGGGGGGGGGGGGGGGGGGGGGGGTAATGCAACCGCAGCAGGGTGGTGGGGGTGGGGGGTGGGGGTGGCACGGGGGGTCGAACAGACCAAGGTCGGAAT